>OVBJ01001658.1:0-25578 GCA_900406535.1 Noccaea bulbosa | reverse complement strand
GATTGGAGACGGTGAAAAGTCATCTTTCTGGTATGATTATTGGACGGAATTGGGACCACTGATTTCCTTACTTGGTACAGAGGGCCCAAGGCAACTTCGCATCCCTATAGACGCATCTGTGAGCTGTGCAGTAAGGGGAGGGAACTGGTTCCTCCCAGCTGCTCGAAATACAGAGGCCGAGCTTCTTCAGATTGTTTTATCTTCTACAGCGCCTCCAAGTGCGAGCAGGGGATCAGATGTCTTTTTGTGGCGCAAGGCTGATGGTTCCTTCCATAAAAAGTTCTCTTCCAAGACAAGCTGGGAGTATCTAAGGTATCGTTCTCCACTGGTTACGTGGAGTAAAGTGGTATGGTTTAAAGAGGAGGTTCCATGTTGCTCTTTCATAACTTGGCTGACTATATTGATGCGGCTGCCTACGAGAGATAGGCTACGGCGATGGGGTTTATCAGTTCCTGATGACTGTGTTCTCTGCAATCAGGGACAGGAGACACATAGTCACCTCTTCTTTGAGTGTAGTTTCTCAGCGGAACTGTGAACTAGTTTGGCTGCTCGACTCGTTATTTCTCAACCTCTAGATTTCAGAGAGGTTGTTTCAAAGATTGCTCTCGATCACACTTTCTCTCGTTCGCCAAGGGGTGTGGTCGCTAGACTTCTTTTTCAGGTGTGCGTTTATCTACTGTGGAGGGAGCGGAACAGCAGGATCTTCATAGGAGCCTCAGTTTCGGTGACATTTCTCCGCTCAGAAGTTGTCAAGATGATGCGTGATCGCCTCATCTCTTTTCCAGCCTCTTCTGCCTCAACGCCTTCTCTCCTAGAGGTGTTTTTCAGATGTATTGATGGCCTTGTTTAATTGTCGCTTGCTCTTTTATTTTCATTGTAATAAGTTGTTGTCAACATTGTAATTCAGAAAATGGTATAAATGTTAACATTCATACAAAAAAAAAAAAAAACATTTTTATAGTTTTTTTTTTCCCTTTCAGAAGAAATCTTGAAGTTTGACTATCTTTTTTTATTAGTTTGACCAATGATCTGGGGTTGAGTTTGGGCTTGGGCCTGGATTTTGCGTGGGTAATTCTCCATCTTTCTCTTGCACAATTAATGGTGAAACTCTCCGGTTGCTTCACGCCTGCGAATTGTGCGGTGTCGTTTCTCCGTCGAGAAAGCTACTCGTCTCTTCCGATTCTCCGATCAAAAACAGGTACACTGTGTTTTCGATTCTCCCGAAAATCAAGGAACGATTTGAAAAATTTTCCGTTAGGTCTGTTTACATTTCTTTTTCCATCATAGCAAAAATGGCGTCTTCTTCGATGTTTCGAATTCCTTGAATCTCTTGCTTACACGATTCCAGTGTCCAGGATTTTGCTGCTCTCCTTAGATACTACCGAAATAATCTGTTCTGAGATTTCGGTTTGTGAATTTGTAAACTAAAATTCATATCAATCCTCAGTCTCCGTCAACAGCTATTTTTCCTTGTCGACGATGAAGAAGTCTCCTCCTCCAACGCACAGAAGCTTTACAGTAGATAAAGATCCATCGAAATCAGATGGTTTCTGTGATCGCTTTGTGACCGAGAATCCAGACCTCGATTGCTGGATTTGGATTATCGAGTACTTTGCCAAATTCAAAACTCAGCTTTGGATGGTTCATGGTAAATCAGAAATTTTCGCAATCAGTTTTTTCAGTTTCTTTTTTTCTGAGGCTGTTTGTTTTCTTGTTTCCTCTGCAAGATGTCTTTGAAATGAATCCTAAGCTTCCAGATGATCTTGGTGAAGATGCTAATGAGATGGTAGCTTTCAGATGCTTAGCTTCACTGTTTGATTCTTCCACTTCTACACAGAGTAACTTGAAAATCGAATTTGACTCATCCGAGAGCTGTGAATATGTACTCCAATGCATCTTGGATGAGGTAAACAAAAATGTGGTTTCCTTGATATCACTCTTGTGTCTACTACTTATAGTTTGCTGGTTTCTTGATATCACTCTTGTTTCGTTTTCGCAGATACCGTTATCGGAACTTAAACCAGGTGCACCGGGACTATCGAAATGGAATCTTCTTCCGTTTATCGAAAGCAAGCTTCTTCGCCTGCCGAAATGCGCTTTGGAGCTGGTACTAAGCTTTCTTGATTTGCTTACAAGTTTCATTCAGATAAAGCACTATAAAGGCTTATGTTTGTTCAATCGTTTTGTTTGAAATCAGTTGATAGAGACGACATCTTGTGAGAAGGAGACTGTAGTATCACCATGTAAGGAGCAAGAGACTGGTCATGGCGATGGAGATGGAGATGATGAGATTAGTAGCTCACATGCGTCGCTTGAAAGAAGAAACGAAAGCGGCGATGGTCATGTGTCGAGTCCATCAGAGAAGAGATACAGATGCAGTCAATGCAAAGAAAGTGGGAAGCTGTTGTTTTGCTCAAGCGATGGATGTGAAGTCATGGTTCATGAGAAATGTGTTGTGGAATCGCCGCCTGTTTACGACGACGATGGAAACTTTTACTGCTCTCTCTGTGGTTTGGATTGTGATTCGGCTGAGTATCTTCAGTCACAAGATGAAGTTGCTAAGGCACATAAGAAACTAGTTTCGTTTCTTAGTGTAATGTCAGAGGTTAGCAAGAAGAAGAAGAAGAAGAAGAAAGCCATTGAAGGATAACTAGTCTTTGTAGTGTAAAGCCTTTACTCATGATAAACACAATTATCTCACAAAAGAGCTTGTTCATGTGCTTTCAACATGAACCATTACTCAAATACACATTCAATCCCCAAAAACCAAAGAAGAGAATATGAAAAGAATAGTCTTACATGACGGCAGACAACTGCAAATATCATTAGCAAAGACTGCTTGGTATAAGCAAGAAACAGATACCTTCAATCTCATCTGAATCAATCATAGCCAGTCCAAGTGTGTTTCTGCAACTAGGGGCTTTTCGGTTCCTGGCCAAGGAAGAAACAGTTTATAAAATGCATTGAAGAATTTGAGGCAACCCTTGTTTATTAAACCTAAAGAGAGTAAACAAAAAAAAAAAAAGAGAGTAAAGACAAAAGCTTTTTTGTGATAGCACATCAAAAACGTGTTCTTGAATACTAAACTTTAATTCAAGTTATCTCTCATTATATATCATGCCATTGATATTTGACTTTAAAAGCGTAACACAATTTCCCTAAAAGAGCTCGTAATGTAATATGAAACTACATCTTGACCCGTACTTGAGAAGCACGGGATTTTGTAATTTTTGGTAATAAAATTTTAAATATTTATATTGTAATTATGTAAATAATAATATGTTTGTGATATATATTAATAAATTAATATTATTAGATTATCTAAATATGAGATAAACTAAATATATAATCATTAATTTTTGGATTATGTTATATTTTAGATTATTGGGCCAGAACGGTAAAAATGATGGATTTTTATTGGTAAAAAATTATTGTCTTCATGATATAAGTTTTGTCCCAATATGTGTAATTTTTCATTAATTAGACTGATAATTATTGATTTTGTCAATAATGTTAATTTAATTTTCACGATCACTGCATTAAATTATGACGTGTTGTCGATAGAATGATATGATCAGTACCGATGAAACCTAAAATAATATCTTCTCAGTTTGATATCATATCAAAATCTATAATTTGTAGATCCTATCATCTTTTTCTTTTCTTTTGTAAATTTATCCATGAGATATGTTAAAGTCAAGATTACAAATTTTCACCTTTGATCAAATCCATTCTTTTTTTGTGTCTCTAAAAAACCCAGATCTAAAAGAATGTTGGTTCTCACCCGTGATGTTGCTAACTTTTGAGTTAATTTCATTTGTTAACATTAGGTTTCTAATATTATATATTATTTTGAAGTTTGATTAAAATGTTGTTGTGACAACATATATTTGTTTTTATCATATTTTAAACTTTAACAGTTTAACTATTTGAATGAGATTTATTTGTTTTTAACCCATATCATTATTAAATCTCAAGAAATATATTTCTATAAAAGTCACGTGTTTTTATCCACGTGAGAATAGTTTTGAGTCGATATATGGCAAATGTATTATATTCTTAATGGTAATCTCGAGATGTAGTGTATATGATCTCCAATTTTGCGAGCAAACTTTATATAAAAATGATGATCTCGAGATGTCTTTAACAACATACTCTCTCTGTTTCAGAAATTTTAGAAAAAATGTATCTCCAATTAATTGGAAAAAATATATTCCCTCTATTTCAATATATAACGGTTTTTAGCATTTTTGTTTTGTTTCGTTTTAATTGGGGTTTTAGAGTTTCTATGCAAAATTAAATGTGTTTGTTTTACTTTTGATTATTTATATTCTGCATGTTACTTTTTTATTAGTTGAAATGTTTTGGAATTGATGATAATATATATTTTATTTCAAAAAATACAAAAATTAAATGATTTCTTAATCTGTGTGCAAAAATCTTAAACCCCCCTATATATTGAAACAGAGGGAGTATCTGCAATTAATGTCTAGATATATTTTCCTAAAACATCTAGTTTTTTTAAACAGAGGGAGTAAATTTTTAAATGACTAAATGCAATATGATTAAAATATTGTATCTAATTTAAGTATTTAACGTTGTTTTTGAATTTAAGAAAAACATGTGAAATAAAACTTATTCATTAAAACTTATTAAATGATCAAAAAATTGGAATTGTAAGATAAATATTTACAATTATTTATTCTACGGATGTAAAATTGGGGTAAGATTATAAAAACAATCAAATTCTTATGGCTTAATCTACGGATTAGAAATAAACAAATAAACAAAACCAGTAATCTACGTATGGCTTAATCTACACATCCTTTATTATCTCACCCGATCCTTAATATTTACAATTATTTATTCTACGCGATTAGAAATAAACAAATAAACAAAACCAGTAATCTACTTATGGCTTAATCTACACATCCTTTATTATCTCACCCGATCCTTAATCTTCTCTAACATTAAGAAGATTGTTGAGCAGCCTCTACAATCTTTGCTTTCCTACAATCCTTGCTTTCCTACAATCCTTGCTTTCCCAACCTTTCAAAAGACAGTACAAATAAGTTGGTTAGTAAGATATTTAACCGTAAATAAATATCGAATGAAAGCTCTTTAGATTCAAGTCGGATAAGCCCATAAATTGTTTGTTTTATCTTATATAGTCAAATCCAAATGTGTAAGAATCTGAAAACTTCACGATTCTATAAATTCTCCAAACAATGTATATCAAGAGTAAAAGTACGAATTGCTATGCAAGAGGGATTTTGGTTGTTGATTACCACAATGCAACCAATAAGAACAAAAATGATTAAAAACAAAAAATATAAAATATAAAATCCATGCTTCTTCCTTCTTTATATGAGCTATGCATATCTTCTTGGAATCATGGTTAATACCATCATTAGTATATCCTCCGAAAATAAGCATCTAGAAGAAACTAATTCTACTCACTCTTTCACTCCTTGTTAGGAGTTTCTTCATTAGTTTCTCCAGCAGTGTTAATTTTGATCCCTACACAAACACATAATAGCTATTAGTTTACTGTTGATTTTTTTTTTGTAAAACATCGTGTTTCCTTTTTCTGTTTCGGAGCATATCTTAAGAACATACTTGGTCAACTGAAACTATAGAAGACAGAATTATAGCCTTTTTTGAATCTGAAGCAATGTATTACCAAACCTGAGTTTCAAGATAAAACATCTAGACTCACGTCTTCTTTTGCATCAGATATGTTCAATATAGCATAAAGCAAATGTCCTCTTACCTGAGGTATGCTTTTTGTTTTATGGCAGGACATCATCCGATATCATTGAAGCCATTGCTGCCGAATAGAGGTTGAAATATAACTGTGGAAACAATATGCAAGACATCAACATCACATCAACATCAGCCAAACAAAAAAAGGTTAGAATTCAACTAATGTGCTACTTTACAATGAACACGGATATTAAGTGATTATAAAACCGTAACAAATAGATTAGTGAAGTATATCAAAGATTAGTATCATTATTACCGTATACATAAACGATTGAAGATGGCTCAATGGTCTTCAGTGATTCATCTTATCTCAAGGGTAAATCTGTTGTGAAATATTCACAAAAACGTAAATATGTCATAAACGTGTTAGCTCAGTGATTCATCTTATCACAAAAAATCGCTTGACAACATGTTTTTGAAATATGTACAATGCGGTAAAAACCAAAAAAAAAAAAAAGAAAACAGAATACATTACATATATGATTATAATCTGAAATGATAAGAAGTAGGACTACAAATAAAAGCATTAGAGATATACTGATTGTTTTATGATTGATTACTTACCGTCAATAAACTTCTTCCAAATAGAAAGAACTTTACCTTTTGCAACTCAAAGCTATCTTGTTTTGTAAGGTGTGATCTGCTAAACCTGGTGAATATGATAATATTAAAACAAAAAAGTCACCATTATTTTAAAACACGTTAGAATACTCTATTTTAATTACCTCAACATCTTATTAAATCAATTATATGGTCTCGCCTGATGAAACTGTGTATTGCTTCTGTAGGTGCAAGATCTTAGCTTGGATTCTGCAGGTTTTGAAGCGTAAGTGTGACTGGAAGAGTATTAGCCATATTAAAAAAAACAAAAGGTCACAATTTCTAGGTATACACTCATTAGCGTGCCGAACCATGTATTTATAGTGGTTAAAGTATTAGGTTATTAGGTTTCAATTATTTAATTCCGAATATACGTAATTGTGGCTAGGATTTCGCAAATTCATAATCTCAAGAGTGCATTTTCTGTTTTGGAATATTTAAGTTACCAAAGATGTTGTTTTCAAAATCAAAATTTGAAAGTAGCTCTTATCTAGGGATATCTTCACCTAATAACTTCCGATCATGCATATCTAGTTAACTACCTTTTTATGTTAGAGTGGTAGATACCGTATATAATGTACTCGTAATTAGTTCCTTATTTTATGGCCTAATTATTAGTTTGTTTTAAATTTGATTTCGTTTTTTTATTTGAATTTGATACGATTTGTTCGGTTTGCTTTCTAATCGGTCTGATTTAAGTTATACATGAGGATCCGCGTGTTTTGATTGGAACCGGGTCGGGTCATTTGATTCGCCGTGTGTTTTAATTTATAAAGGTCCGCGTGTTGTTTCTTCTAAACGGGTCGGGTTAATTACTTAATTTCCTTGTTTATTTCGGGTTTAGGGGGTGTTTGGACACAGGGATAGGCTCTTTTTTAAGGTGAAATTTTCCTACATACTAGTAGAGGATCCGCGCGTCTGCGCGGTAGTGCATTATGTTTTCATTGAGAATACTAATAAATATTGATAAATAATAGATTTTAACAAATAATAGTGAAAAAAACATATTTGACGCGTAAAAGAAAATTATTCAATCTGTATAATTTATTTAACTCGTAAAATAAAATTATTCAACCCGTAAAAAGATATTATTGAACCCGTAAAATGATATTATTGAACCAGCAAAAAAAATATTTAACCCGTAGAAAAAAATTATGCAATCCATAAAAAAGTATCCAACATGTGTCAAAAAAATCATTCAGTGAAATAAACATATTCATCCATAAAATAAAATTATTTCATCCGTAGAACTTAATCAACATGTAAAATAAAATTATTCAACCCGTAAAAGGATATTAATGAATCCACAAAAGAAAATTATTCAACCTGTAGGAAAATTATTCAATCCGTAAAATATTATCCAACATGTGTCAAAAAATCATTCAGTGAAACAAACATATTTAACCCGTAAAATTAAATTATTCAATTCATATAACTTATTCAACCCGTAAAATTAAATTATACACCCCATAAAAAGATATTATTGAACCCGCATGATTATTTTTGATATTACAAATATATATTTTTTAGATTTTTCGGAATTTTTTGGGTTATTAAATATATTTCCATTTTTTTTCGACCCAGTCAATTAACATATTAAATTTCTGGTTTGACTGAACCATCAGTTTGTTTTAAGTTATTATTCTTGTATCCAAACAGTTTTATCTCATATTCTTATTTCCAAACAATTTTTTTCTCTTATTCTTATATCCAAACATTAGAATGTACTTCTCAATTAATATTATAAAGATTTAAGATTATTCTTTTTTTTTCCTTTGTCATATTGTAAACCAATGCGTAAGATCATTACAAGGCCCAATCACTAACCCAAACACTAAAAATATCCCCTCTAAACTTTATGGTGAAAATAGCCAAAAGCAAACAAGCGTAAACATTCAAATAGACGGCAAGACTCATTTTCCATTTTTCTATGCAGAATATATATATATAAACAATGCAAATTTTTTGATAAATATGTACCGTTGTTGATGTTGAGTTGGGGGAGATGCTTTGATTGTACTTAAAATGCACTTTTACCTTTTTTGTGGTTTTATCGAATGCAATGTAAAAAATTGAGAAAGAGCATGAGGGCTCAAGATTTTCAATGGATCTTAGGATGGTTTCTGGTTTGTTAAATAAATAATTGTACTTGGTTGCTTATCAAAATTCTATCACAAAGTGTGACTATGCCCATGACATACTATTTAGTTCAAAAGGTTTATATCAGTTATTCGCTGGCTCCGATACCAAATTGATATGAACCAAAGCCTTTGCTTTAGCTCTTGTGATTATAAGAGATCTAAGAGATATTTAGCTAAGCTTCCTCTTAACCCTAAACTCTCTTTGGAGCTTTAAGGTTAATTCTTGAAAGTTGTTTTCTTATTGATCATAAGAGGTCCTTATATAGATCCTCAAACAAACCGACTTAACCTAATTAAAAGGAAAACTATCAAAACCTTAATCTAATTGTAAAAATGAAAACCATTAAAAGCCTAAAACCACTAATCACCGCAGGAATAGTGTAACAAAGAGTGATAAGCAATTGCACAATGAAGAGATAAAGAAAAGTGAAACAAAGACCATACATGATAGAAGTAGTAAGGAGAAAACAGAGGTGATAAACAAAACTGGTCAGGAGAAACCAAAGTTTGTAGAGGGAGGGCCAAGATTAGAAGAGGGAGAACACGACACTGTGGATACTAGGAACTTTAGAGTGCATGACCTTTAAAGGGCAAGCGTCAAGAACCTTTCCTCTGAGGGAATCCTTGGCAAAAGGAAGGAGCTTGAGACAAATGGATTGTTGTATGGTGAGTCATTCCCTGATCAAAATCTTTTTTTTTAACTGGAAAAGATAATATGATATAATACACAGATGTGTTTTCTTCACCTTGATAACTCATTTGATCTCTCTACGTATTAGTAATTTAGTACATTCATTTTCACTTTGTATTATTAGTGGAAGATCGATTCTGATGGTTTTTTGTTTACCAATTTTAAACAAAAAAAGCAAGAAGAGTTTTTGTTCTTCTAGTAAGAAGAAACTGACTGAAGTTTTTATGTGAAAACATACCTAAGAACCAGAGGGAGATTGAGATGCTTTACTAGAAGCATAATCATCATAGTAGTTCCTTTCATTTTGGTTTAATTTCTGAGGTCCAGTTCTTGATAAATGATCACTCTCAATAACTCTTTTGGCTCTCTGCATGATGAGCGAAAAGTTAATTCCGTTTTTTCTAAAGACTTGATTGACTGTATAGTAAAACCATATTTTCACCTGAAAGATCATCCCAAGAGTTTGTAACCCTTTTGCTCTTGCACCAAGTTCTTCTCCTTTGGCTTCGGGATCTTGAAGAACCTAGACCAACAAAAATAGGTTTACAAATTACAAAGAAATCTGAACCAAGATGCTGAACAAGAAGAGTAGTGATTTAACTTCAGATGACAAACCAGGTGACAAACACTGGAAAGAGTGTCTTCCATATCAGCAACATTCATTTTCCACAGAGAGTTAACCATCACTCTTCTATGGGACTCGAGTTCCTCCTCGTTATAAGCACTTGGCTTCTGCCTTTTCATTTCCTGCTGCACCTGGAACATATCGACCGCGCCTAGGGTGACAGTAAACAACAACAATAATCAACAACATGTTATGCTTCCTAAGAGAGAAGAGAAGACCAGAGATTCTATAAATTTGATGAAGTGACCTTTGTTCCCAAGCCACTACTAACCTGTTACAACAGTAAGCTGGGATTTGAAGTAGTGACCTTTGTCCCTAAACCATTCAGAAACAAATGGTACGCCGAGGTAAACAGCTTTTTTCCCAAGCTCTTTTGCTGCTTGTCTTTCATATATATACCCAATTTTGTTCAACATATCCACACCATAAGCTGAAGACAAATATACAATATAGAAAGAGAATGAGACTCATTTTATTAACTAAAAGATAAATGCATAAGTAATACTCCCTCTCTTTTTGAATAATTGGTGTTTTAGATGTTTACACACAGATTAAGAAATCATTTAATTTTTCATAATTTTTTCAAAACAAAATATCATCAATTCCAAAATAATTCAACAACTAAAATTCCAGTATGCAAAATTTAAACAGTTAAAACAACAAAATACAATTAATTTTTGCATTGAAATAGTAAATACCATTTATTTGTGGACCAAAAAAATATCTTAAAACACCAATTATTAAAGAATAGAAGATAATGTTATTACCGGCGTTTGAGAGTCTTAGCATTTCAGCTTCAGCGTTACTAACAAATTGGTCTTTGTTTACCGCATATACGTTAAGTCGGTCTTTGAGAATCTGAGCAAGCTTGTATTGTCTTTCTTTCTGGACACCCTGAAGCCAAAATTTTGAGCAGAGGGCATGACATTACTACTTATATCCAAAAACTAACTTACCTTCCATATTTTGAATCTCTTTTTGGTATCAGACTGATCCACTTCAGTGAAGATATCAAGTGAAGCCACTGATGCCATAGTAAGCTGTCCTATGTATTCTTCGAAAAGTTCGCTACCAAAAAGCATTGCAAATATCACCGCAGGATCGATGATGCTTGCATCACTGATAAACATGAACAACAAGGAAAAAAAAAACAAGTTAAGCACCGACGACGAAAGGAACTCTTTTTGCAACCGAGAAGATCCATAAAGAGAGACTAATTAACTAACGTTGAGATTCCTGTCTTCCCACATGCATCATAAGCTTGTCGTTGACTTGAATCAATTAGCACTTGATATGCCTCTCCAAACACCTGAACAAGAACAAACTTTTTTTTAAAGAAGAATTTGGTACTAATGATGCTAAGTTTCATCTGCATCCAACAAAACCAATTGGCAATAAGTAGAGCTGACCAAGTTCCTTATGTATTATTGTCTCATTTTATCGTCGATGTGTGATATATCTTACACACTCTCAGGAGCCTAGAGGTTAAGGTTTCATGACCCATTAACCTCTACTATCTACCACAATATATGATGCAAACAAAGCATCCTCTAATGTTACAATACACAATTAAAGCTTATCATCCCTCACCAAGTAAGGTTTTTTTTCCAGAATATGATGAAAATTGTTAACATCTGAACTTGCCTGGAAATTGTGTGCCGCTTGAGGATCATTTGGGTTTTTATCTGGATGAGCTTGGCGTGCCTGAACATAATGAACAAACGACTCAACAATCAATCATTATAGCGTAAACTCATTGTTCATTTCAAATTTTCAAACTGGGATTACAAAGAGTATACATAGAGAGTCAGAGACTAGTTCTTAATTCGTCATTATCAAACTCACCGGATCCAAAAAACATAGAGGATACAGAATTAAAAGGTCTCCTTCACCAAATTATGACAACCAAACATACCAAAACAGAGAAACTTTGAAGTCAAAAGATTGATAAAAGTTTTAACCTTGATGTAGTAAGCTTTCTTGATCTCAACTTCTGTAGCAGTTAGGCTAACACCGAGCAAATCGTAGTACTCCGTTTCCATCACCATTTCTTGTTTATCCTCTCTGATCACAAATCAAATATTCTTCCAACTAAATCTTTGCTCTCTTTCTAATCTTTCAGTTTTACTTTTTTTTTTTCTTTTCTTTTCGTGTTCTTTTACTTTTTCTCCAATGTGTTTGAATTGGCAACAAAAGGACATTTATAAATATTCTCCACGATCGATAAAAAGAGGGAATGATTATATAAAATCACTATCAATAATACATTTCGAAATTTTAATTGCAACTGTTTCTGAGAGAAAAAGAATAGAATCTTGGGAGAGAAAAAATCAACACGTTATGATACAATTATATTATCATAATCATGAGTTAATCATAAACTTGCTTTAAGCATCACTAATCACTTAGAAGTTTGGTATTAAGGTTTCTTGATAAACAGGAATTACATTTGCACTTAATGTGTGTCTCTCTCTCTCTTCACTACAATTTTCCGTGGTAATATACAAAAGGAAGATCTCTAGTAGTCTCTGATACTTGTTAAACAGGAGTGGTCTGGTTTGAAACAGAAGCTAAACCATGCATTAACCTGACAATCTCAGCAGTGTCGTCCAAGTAATACTTGGCCTTGCTAGGCTTTTGACCGACGGTACAAGCGAAAACCTCAGCTCTCGGCGCAATCGAAGGGCCTTCAGTGGAACTACATATCACTTCAAACATGTCTTCATCAGACCGGTCGTCTCCAATACATAGAACAAACTCAGGAAGTGTTCCTCTTTCTTGCATCATCGAAAGCATCCTCCTCGCTATAAGTCCTTTGCTCACTCCCTGCATTTTACAATAACAACAAGAATCAAGAAGACTCAATGACTGTTTACAACAAGTATCAGAGACTACTAGAGAGTGCGAAACCAGACCTGTGGCTTGACCTCAACATAGTTCTGTCCTCGCTTGACTGTTACAGGTTCGTTAGCAAGAACACTTTCAAGATGATCAAGAAGCTCTTTAGCTTGACATGAGCCGAAATCAGGGTCAGCATCCTCATAGCTCCAAACCAGAGCCGTCTCTTTGTCTTCGATTGTTGATCCATCTGTTGTCTCTGTGTAAAGCTCCATCACAGGCTCTGCTATTTGCTTCCAAGAACAATCTGCTGCCGCCACACAATTCTCCCACTCCACTGCCTTCCTCAGCCTGTGTAGTCATCACATAGTTGTACAAGATTTGAGTGTAATGATGCATGGAAACAAGAAGTTTTCAGTTGATTGGTTACCTTAGAAAGTAGCCATGTTCAGCAGCAATACCAAGCTTCTCACAAGGACTAAACCAATCCGATAACGTTTCTCGGCTTTTCGCGCTAACAATGAAGACAAGATTTCCCTTATCCCTACACAATGTGTTCAAGATGTCTATCGACTTCGATGAAGGTCGTTTATCGATAGAGCCCTGTGGCATCAGCGTATCATCATAGTCCAGAAGAATAGCTCTTGTCTTTGTCCTCTTATAAGCTGACACTATATGTTCCATTGACAGCTTCCTAAAGCTCTGGTCTAACGCCACAACTCTGAAACTCAAACCAAACCCAATCCCCCAACACCTTCTCCGTCCATGCTCACAGCAACTCCTCTCAAGATCTTGAAGAAAGCTGCGAGCCCAATAACCAACATCATGAGTGCTCACATACTTATAATGCTTCTCATGCCTTAGCTGCTTCTCCGGCTCAGCCACTTCAAGAGCACTGTCCATTGCATCAGCCACTGCATCAACGTTCCAAGGGTTCACACGAATGGCTCCGCTTAACGACGGCGAGCAACCAATAAACTCAGAAACCACAAGCATACTCTTCTTGTGATCATCAAGATTCAAAACCTTGTCAAGCTTATCATTCCCTTGACGTGACACTATGTACTCGTAAGGTATAAGATTCATACCATCCCTCACAGCAGTCACCAAACAACACTCTGCAACCACATAATAAGCAACTCTCTCATAAAACTTCAACGGCGCATCGATCAACACTATAGGATCATAACCAGGTCTCCCAAATGTCTTGTTGATCCGCTTAACCGTCGCATACGTCTCAGCTTGCATCTCTTTCACATCTTTCCCTTTCCCTCTCGCCGGATTCGCTATCTGCACAAGCACAACTTTCCCTTGCCACTCAGGATGTTGCATGAGCAGCTGCTCCATAGCCAAGAGCTTCAAGGTTATGCCTTTGAAGATGTCCATGTCATCTACACCGAGCAGCATTGTCCTGCCTTTTCGACTGTACTGCTCTATAAGCTCCCCGACTTTCCTTTCGGTCTCGGGGAGGCTTAGAACAGACTGAAGCTGTCCCATGTGGATCCCCACAGGGAGGATCTTGATGCTCACGGTTCTTCCGTAGTACTCAAGTCCAATGTAACCTCTCTTGGACTCGTAAGTGAGCCCTAGCATTCGACTACAGCAAGACAAGAAATGTCTTGCGTAGTCGAATGTGTGGAACCCTATCAAGTCAGAGTTGAGCAGAGCTCGGAGAAGCTCCTCACGGATAGGCAGAGTTTTGTAGATCTCTGAGGAAGGAAAGGGGCTGTGGAGGAAGAAACCGAGCTTGACACGGTTAAACCTCTTCCTCAAGAACGTAGGCAAGACCATCAAATGGTAATCATGTATCCACACGAAGTCATCCTCAGGGTTTATCACTTCCATGATCCTATCCGCGAAGATCTTGTTCACTGAGACGTAAGCTTGCCACAGAGTCCGATCAAATCTGCCTCCAAGATCAGGAGAGAGTGGGAGCATGTAATGGAACAATGGCCAAAGCTGCTGCTTACAGAATCCATGGTAGTATCTGCTGTACAAATCCAGAGGCAAGAACGTTGGCACACACTTGAAATTCTCAAGAAGAAGTTGGTACACTTCTTCTTGCTCGTTTGGATGAATCTCTTCTTTCAAACAACCTACATAGATAACTTCAATCACGTCATCTCCTAAACCATCTTTCAGTTGAAGGAGAAGAGAGTTCGCATCCCAAGAAAAGTTCCAACTTTTGCTACAACAGTTACTACTACTACTACTAGTACTACCACCATTGTTGTTGCTCTCTAGCTTTCTCTGAGCTCGTATTGGTAATTCATTGGCTACAATGATGATACGGTCTTTTGGAGAGAGATCAGAGGGAAGACTCTCTTTGGAATCGTTGTCGATATTGGACATGATTCCAGCGACGGCCATGATGCGAGGGATCTGTCTGTTCATGCGTCCAAACGTTGGAGAGTCTCCTGAAGCAAGCTCCAATAGATTCGAATACGATCTTGAAACCATTCTTGAAAAAAAAAAGCTTCCTTTCTTGGGATTTCACTGCGAAAAGGAGAGAAATTTGTTAGTACCCTTTTGGATTGTGTCTTCAAAGAAATCAAATGTTTGTTTCGGACAAGATTGTAAGAAAAGGAGAGGTTTAAAGAAAAAAAGGAATAGATTCAAGAATCAAGAATATCATTCACAGCTCCAAAGTAGCCAAAGAAAAAAAGAGAGTTTCTTTTGACTTCTGATGAAAATGCTTATACGGTTTTGAGTGAAGGGGAATTAAAAAAAAAAAAAAAATAGAAAAAGAGAGATTCTTGTTACCAGAACTTTTTTTCTTCAAATGGAGATTGATGCCCAAATGATTATTTTTCCTTTTTTTTCTAATGTTTGTGAGTGAGAGATTTTGGAATTAGAATTGAAAAAATTTCTTTAACGAACGAAGAAATAAGCTTTTCTGGTTTTTCTCAGACAAAAGCTTGTGTGCGCATGTTAGCTTTACTCTTTAGTGTTCTCACTTCTCAGGGACGTTCGTTGTACTGTAAATAGTGTGATTTATGCTGTGGAATTCAAATAATAATCAACAGAAACTATGATTGATATAAAAGGTGATATGAATCGTCGGATTGAAATAAAGAATGTGTAAACGGTAAAGTAGAAATATCGAACGGTCAAACAAGCGAGAGAGCACGTAAAGTAGGATGTATCCTCATACCGAGAACTGATTTGATCTTATCCGTTAGTGGCTTAGACCAAAGTAGGACCCGTTAAGCAGCTGTCCGAATAAATAAATTGATTAAAAAAATTGAATTATGGGGTTTTGGTCTCAGGCTTTCAGCAAAACACCACGTGGTGTATGTTTATTTACGCCATAGATTTTTCAGCTCCTCAGCGGGTTACGTGGCGAGATCTCAGAGTTTTTGCCAGCAAAGCAAGATAGAGAGCTCTCCAAAACATACAGAGAGAGCGTTCGTTGTTGTCAAAAATTAATACAAAAACCTTAGTTTTATCATGGATTTTGTGCAAAACAATCCTCAAACTAAATTGTTTTTACAAATCAAACATTCAATTTAAAATTGTGCATACACCAAATCTATGAAGTCAAAATAACCCTGTAATATAAGATTTCTCTATATTTGTGACAAAATTTAAAATATTTTTATTTTTCAGCAAAAAAACCTAAGAACTAATTTTTTTGCAAATCTAACCCTCAACTTAAAAAACGTGCAAGTCAAACATGCAAAATCAATATTATTACTAAAATGGATTTATATGTATTTATCATTAATTACAAATATTGACTCAAAATATCATGGCATTTATAATATTTTTATCATTTTTACTAAAAATACTTAAAAAAAATTAATATTACTTTTATTTTTCTTCTATCAATAAGGAGTTTAGGGTTAAGAATTTTAACCAAATCCAAAAACCTAAACAGTAACCAATTCAGAAAATTAAAACCGAACAAATTTACTCTCATTATAATTGCTTGAAGATCTAAAGTCCTAGGTCCGAACAAACTTACTCTCATTATAATTGCTTGAAGATCTAAAGTCCTAGGTCTTTATGAGCATTTCTCAAATAATTCTATTACAAGTAAATTGATTATTATCTTTGTTTCTTTGTCGTCATTAGCTAATGAGATCATGAAGAAAAGAATCAACTTACTTTCGATAGGATTACTCGAGATAAATTCATTAATAAAAAGAGAAAGCGAAGGGAAACTGAAAATTAAAGTTTTTTTTAAATTTATTTTTAATAAAATAATTAAAATATTATAAATGTTATGACGTTTGGAGTTAACGTTTGTAGTTAAGGACAAATATATAAGTCCATTTTAGCAATCCCTTTTAACTTTGCAGGTTTGACTTACATGTTTTTTACGTTGAGGGTTAGATTTGAAAAAAAAATAGTTCGCGAGTTTTTTTTGCATAAAATCATTTTATAATTTTGTCATAAATATAAAAAGATCTTATATTGCAGAGTTATTTTGACTTTATATATTTGATTTGTATAACTTTAAATTGAGGGTTTTATTTGCAAAAAGAATTTAGTTTGAGGGTTGTTTTGTATAAAACCATTTTATCATCATCTGCTATATAAACCTATAATTTCCTACACGAAATAAATCAATAATCTCTATGAGATAGAAAAATACATAAATCAATACAAGTTAATGTTGATCTATTACACTAATTTTAAGATACAAGCAGTCCGAACATACAAACAATTAACTTTAAAATATCTTGAATGACAAAAGTTAATGTTGCTTACATATTGGAAACATAGACTAAAATTTGCGTAGCTAGGGCGCATGAAAAAGAAAAAAGAGACGATTTATACAACTATTGTAGTAAAAAATTTAATATTGTTTTGTAAAATATGAAATTAATTTGTAAAGTAACAAAAAAAGGATAGCATTAAAAATCCTTCTTTTGTTAAAGACATTGAATTACATTTTTTCAGTATACGAAATACAATTTCAAAATATTTGAGATTCCACACAATCTTGTATATAGTAGGAGAGTTTTTTTTTCTCAATCTACATTGAATCATAATTAAAATACTTATTTAATGCATATCAATTTATATTAATTGTTATTTTTATTTAATTTATAATTTAAAATTTAAATCAAAAACAAAAAATCCAAGTAAAAAATATTCGTTAAAAGTTTAATGTCAATTATATTAGAAAGATTTTTTATGAAAGGATATTGTATTTTAACCAAAAATATATATTTATATTTGTCCTTTTCAAAATGTTTAATGTATGTCCATAAATTTATTATGCATAAAATAAATAATTTGTAAGTGATTTACATCATTTGAGAGTTAAAATATATATATATATATAATTTTGTAAGATAAATTTAAAAGTTGAGAATATGTAAAATAAATACAAAGACAAAAATAAATAAATAATTATGGATAAATAACGGTAAACATCATAACATCAAGTATAGAAATCAAATTATTGTGAATAGCTGAAAATAAGTGAAGAAAAAGAATGGTAGAAAATTGAAAATTTTGAACAAAACAGCAAATAATATTTTATTACAATTATTTATCTATTAGTTTAGTAAATCCTAATATTTTTATTGAACCCCTATAAGCATGTTATTTAACTCCTGGTCAAAGTTTGAATAATTAATTAAGCCTTTGTCTCCATTAGCTCTGAATAGTCAATAAACGAAACTTTTTGCGTGATAAGCAAAAATATAAACAAAATCTAAGGAAAACATAAGCAAATATTAAGGATAAAACAAAAGTAGTAATTTTAGATTTAATGTGAGACATTAATATTTTTTAGAAATGACTATAGACTCCAAAACACTTCCAAAAACATTTTTATCTTTACCCTCTCTCAGTAAAAATAATTTATAACCCGCTTTACTATATATTAAGAAAATTTATAGATAATAAAATGGTTGTCACTCATTAATGTTAATTGGTATATCATCATTATTAGTACTAGTCCATGAAGGCTCATGTCATGCTTTACGGCTTTACATACCTAATTGTTTCGTTTTTAAGTTTATATAGGGGTTAAATTTTTCCATTTGGCTCATACAGTCTTTTTATTATCTACAAATTTTTCATTAGAGTACTTATTAGTCTTACAAGTTACAACTAGAATATTTTGAGTCTGATCCCACCTTCAAGTTTTAAGCTTTCAGTTGTCTTGTTTGCAGATACTGAAACGTTGCAATGGATTCCCAATCGTGACTGAAGTAGTCGGCATTTCACTTAATGGAAGATCTCTATGAACATGGAAAGGCAAGGTGGAAAGCTGGTCTGAAGGGAAAACAGTTCTTGATAAGCCTCAGCCTATTGTGCTAGAATGGCTGCAGCCTAGCTTCAATGCCCTGGAACCCAATCTTAAAGAGTGTTTCTTGGACATGGGCTCGTTTCTTGAGGACCAAAAGATACGTGCTTCGGCCATAATTTACAACGCTTTTACGACGACTGCCTTTCGTCCCCAACTTACAACGATTATACGACGCCAGTTGTCATTTCGTCGTAATATCGTTGCATATTACGACGATTTTACGACGACTGTAATTCGTCCCAAGTAACGACGATTATACGACGAAATTCATTTTCGTCGTAAATTAGTTGCTAATTAGATGTTATTTACCGACGATTTTATGGTCGACGTAAATCGTCGATGGAAAACGTCTGTTTTGTTGTAGTGACATATATATGGATGGAATTATACGGTAGAAGTAGTAGGTAACCTGTGCATGAAGTACCTTGAAGACCTTGCCTCCCAGAATCTGCTTAAACTTGTTTCTCTCGGGTATGTTTTTTCTGTTTTATTTAATTTATAATCTGAAATTTAAATGAAAAAAAAAATCCAAGTAAAAAAATGGGAAAAAAGTATTCGTTAATATTTAATGTTAATTAGATTAGAAAATGTTTTATGAAAGGATATTGTATTTTAAGCAAAAATCTATATTTATATTTGTCCTTTTAAAAACGTTTAATGTATGTCCATAAATTTATTATGAAACATAAAATAAATAATTTGTAAGTGACTTACATCATTTGAGAGTTAATATATATATATATATATATATATATATATATAATTTTTGTAAGATAAATTTAAAAATTGAGAATATGTAAAATAAATACAAAGATAAAAATAAAAATAAATAATTATGGATAAATAACCGTAAACATCATAACATCAAGTATGTAAATCAAATTATTATGAATAGCTGAAAATAAGTGAAGAAAAAGATTGGTAGAAAATTGAAAAAGTTGAAAAAATAATAATAATAATATTTTATTATAATTATTTATCTATTATCATATAGTTTACGCTGTTCATTTTCTAGTTGTATTAAGAGGCAAGACCACCTCCATCGGAGGGTTGTTAGTATTGATTTTTGACAAAATAAATTAATAAAATAATAAAAAGTAAGAAAAGAAGCAATAAAATTGTCTTAAATTTTTTTATTTAAGATTCATTTCTAAACTTTTAAGAAACTTATTTAATGTGTGCATTTGTGATTGGTTTAGATTTTTGTATGATTTAAAAACTAATATATATTTTGTAAAGAAACTTTATGGAGATGCTCTTATGGCACAATGCTTTTTTATTTTGCTCATTAGGCAGGGTCGACTAAAATCACATAATTTAATATATATTTTGTAAAGAAACTTTATGGAGATGCTTTTATGGCACAATGCTTTTTTATTTTGCTCATTAGGCAGGGTCGACTAAAATCACATGTAAAATTATTTTTGAAAATCAGAATTTTTAAATTAGTAACCTGTGAACACCAACAAGGAGTCGACGTTCATGTGAAAGAACTCATATGTTCTTCAAAGTTTGAATGGCGACTGATTGAGAAGATTTCAAGACGGAAGTGGTCTTATCTATGACCTCTCGGAACCAAGGTCTTGCTTGAGCCATGAGCTTTTACCCCATTGTCGTAATAAAGTCTAGCTAAAAAAGCTCGGCAATGGTCTGACCACCCAACACGAGGAAGACATAAACGGGCACTCGTAAGAATGAGAGAGGTCATATATACCCCAATTTAGTGTTGGTTTATATCTTTCTCGTGTCGGGTGGTCAAACCTTTTAGGGATACTTTACTTCGACAATGGAGGTAAAAGCACATGGCGCAAGTACGTGTTGTCGCTGGAGAAAGATGAAAGAGTTTGGGTCGAATATTTAAGGTCAGATCGTGAAGACAAGCCTATTGTTGGTGGAGTCGGTGCGAGACGCATGACGATAAAGATTGAAAAGAAGATGAATCACGCGTTTGGTAGTAGATGTTTTAGGTAGCATCCAAAATGAAAGAGTTTTTAAAATCATGAGTCTGAATCCGTTGATGAGAGGAAAAAAAAAGCTAAATTTTTATACTAGCGATCAATAATGATGATGTTGATATGATAAAAACCTCATATTTTCCGAATGCCCACGGGTTAGCATTATGTATATATCAAATTCTGTTTCGTTTTTTTTTTTTGTACTCGTTAAAATATCAACTGTTTATTTTTGTCACGCGTCATTTAATTACAAACAAGCGATAGTGAAACTCTTGAGTTTTTGAGGTGCAGAAGTTAAGTGGTGGATTCTCGATCGGCTTGTTCAAGGTTCGAGGGCAGTGGATGAGCTTGGGAACAAGAAACCCAAAGCTTGTTGCATTATAGATGAACCAAATGGCCCAATGAAGACAACTTGGAAATAAATATGCCATTTAACGGCTTTGGGGTCAATTAATTAAGGATCATGTTGACATGTTCTATTGTTCTAACAATCGCGGTATAGAGAGAGAGAGAGACGATGTCACATATATAATTACAAAAACTTGTCACTGGAAGGATATTTTTTGGCAGAAATCCTATTTTTATTTAAATATGAATTTCAACGAGCTTACAATTATATATAAGTTCTGTTCTTATACCGATGTGTCTACCATTTTATGTTTTTTTTTTTTTTTAAAAGAGGGTTTGTCTACCCTTTTATGTTTCTCATCCCCATAGTCTTCTTCCTGCAATTTTCCCAAATAAACCATGTCAATTCCTCATACACAAAACATAATATCCATATGTGTATGGTTATTTCAAATGCAAATATTCAAGTTTGTATTTGTATTTACTAGTTGGAACGTTTTTTTCAAACCATAAAAAAATTATTTATATTAAAAAATCGATATTCTAAAAGCAATATGATCGTTATGTTATATGCTTATGTAGAGTTTTCGTCAAATGTTTAATCGATAAATATCTTAAAGACAGCCCCAATAGTTTAACATTTATAGACAAACAGAGAAGTAATCAAACGAAATAACATTTCTTTTGGGTGCAAAATCAAACGAAATTAAATAACATAAGTGAAGAGATTATTACGGCGATGGATGAAATGGAACACTAGGTAATTGGTGGCATTTGCGGGCACATTTATCAGTGCATTCTTTTTGAGGTGCAAATATTAGCCCGCACTTAAACAAGCACTTGTCCATGCATGAAAGTCCTTCTGTTTCTCCTATCATAGCCGCATTTCTTCGTACTCATCTTTNTTTTTTTTTTTTTTTTTTTTTTTTTTTTTTTTTTTTTGTTTTGTGTATGAAAAATTATATATGTTCATTAAGAAGTTTATATGTATATATACACATATGAAATTAATGACTTCTGATGACTTGACTTGATACTATACTATGATAAAAAAAGATTTCATTACTATTAAAATATAATCTAATTAGGTTTTTTTAATATCAACACTATCAATATTTAATATCAAAAGGTGTTAATTTGAAATAATTGTTTTTTTTTTTAATTGCTTTAGGTATTTATGAATTGTTCAACTTACTATATATTATCCAATAAAATCGGTCAGCTTACTATATAAAAAATTTGGTCAAGTTATATAATGAATTTGGTCAACTTACCGCGTAGCAGTAACTATAATTGACTCTCAGTCGTAGGAATAATATATAGTTAGTTGACCAATTTTATTTTGTCATTATAGTTTATTTTTGACTGAATAATACTTAAACAAACAAGTATACTATACATCATTTTGAAAAAAAATTAAAATATATATATATATATATCTTATTGTCATACCAAATACATTAAAAGCTTACTATTGTTTCTCTCCCTCTCTTGCTCTATGTTATTGTTCTATTCTTCTGTTTTTTCACGTGTGCAGAAAGAAGATCTACCGAATCTTACTAAAGACCACAACTATCTGTCTAACGCTATGACTTCCCATATTCACAATAAGAAGTGAAAAGGTAAATCAATAAAATAGAAACATGTATATAAGATAGAATTTTGATTAGTTTATACAATGTTAACATGTAAAACAAAATGTTTATTATTGTAGTTGGTGTTCATTGTTTAATGTAATAGCGCGCGTGTAAACATGATCTGAAGAGGAAATCAAGTACCCGATCTGAAGGAACCTAGAAAGCAGGATTGGAAGAAGACGAAGATGAGGAAGATGAGAAGAAGAAGATTTTTTAGTTATTGTAATCTTTTTTTTTTTTCTTCGTACAGCAGTTATTGTAAATAATTTATTTTAAATTAAATATTTTAATCATGTTAATTTGTTGCCATTTTAGGAACGTGGAAACACCACTAAATATAAACCGACGGCAATGCCAATAATATTACGTGATACAAATTTAATTTTCACATATATTTTTTGATAAAATATATTAATATTTACATCACTTATTTATAAGTGATACAAATATTTAACATCAATTCTTATAACCGTAACAAATACTAATATCAGTTATATTAATTGATTTATATTTTAACATCATTTTTTGTAATTGATACATATTTACATCAATTGCAACGATTGATGCAAATATTTTTTTATATTTGTATTGTTTCTTAATAAACTGATGTAAATTATTTGTATCACCAATTTTACAGTCATTTTTATAAGTGGTGTAAAATTTGTTTACATCAATTATATATAACTAATGCAAATATATAAAATAGATTATGTAAAACACACTTTTCGTAGTGTTTATTTTGGTCTACATATCATGGTTTTTATGGATTTTTACCATGATATAAGTCTTAACTTTAGAGTCCTTTTAATGTTTTTGGAATCTTTTCTATTGATTACAGGTCCTAGATACATTTGGAGCACAATTGGAGATTATGAAGCATTTTGGAAGTTTTTGCTGGAAAACAGAAGTCATTGCTGTTCACAGAGCTTGGTGTCGATCGACACCACTGCAGGGTGTCGGTCGACACCGCAACCAGACAAGAAGAGACGCGAGTTTTGAAGACTTGAAGATTTGCAGTTTTGGCCCAAATCGTGTTTTAGGAGATTTTTATGTTTATAAGCCATTGTTTAGACTTCTTTCCAATTACAATTTATCTTATTTTTCATTGAGACTTAGAGAGAGATTTGTAGCAGAGCTTGAGAGAGAGAGATCATACTCCTTCAGAGAAGATTTTGAACTCCTTTATCTCTATTCTTATTTCTTTTATGCAATCTTTTTATTTTCATGATGTTTGCTTCAATCACCATGTCTGAGTAGTTTGCTTGTTAGGTTTAGGGTTTTTCAAAGGTTGAAGAAGAATTGCAATTGCTTAGGATAATCTTTAGAGTTCTTCATCTAGATTGTGTTTATTGCTTATTCTAGCTTAGCTACCTAGAATCTGATCTTAGGATAATTAATAGATGCAAAAGTATTATCGATTTCCCGACATATCTTAGATGAGCAAAATTTCTATCTGCAAAGGAATTTGATTTAGGAATTTTGTGAACAATTGAACCTGTAATTAATGCTTATCTTTATTGATTGAATTTGCAAAGAAATTTGGAATTCTAGGATTTAGACATAGATATTCTTCGCAACAAAAGTTGGTGGAATTTATATTAGAATTCATGTTCAAGAACGGTGCTTAATTATATCTTGATTACGTTTACTCTGCAATTTCTGATTCGACCTGAGAAATTCCCAAGGCCTAGCGTTTGTCTCATTGAATTTAACCTCGTTAATCACTCGATCACTTGCTTTCTTTACTTTTAATTGTTTTTACATTCATATTTGCTTTCTTAGCTTGATTTGAATCTAGGAATTTACTGTGCAATTGATAGACGTTTGGATTGATACCCTATTTGCTACAACTGATTTGCTGTGCACTTGTAGTTAATTTTAGGATAAACCTTGACATGTCACTAACAAACCATCAGAACTAAGTATTTACTACATAGAAATGGAAAAAGGGTTAAAAACTTAAAATATGTAAAAAATACCAAAAGAAATAATTAAAAAATCATGAAGTAAAAAAGAACCACCCTCGCATAGTATGGTCCCCCGTTTGAGAAACTCGTGTTGCTGAGCTTCTCAATGTTGTAAGAACCGGTGTTTGTTGCTCTTACTACAAGTTAACCGCATTTTCCGAGGTTCTTCAAATAAGCAGTTTTGACATTTTCCGAAAGATACTCATATCCTATATAGATAGTTGTGTGTCGGCCAAAATTATTTTTATCTATGATTTCGCCGCCTCATGTACGTTTTCGGCATAATCAATGAGGCAGATGAATATTGGCGTGAGAACAGTTCCATTGCTGAAACTGACACTCAACTCTGTAGGAACACGAGGGACCATACAATGTGAGGGCGGTTTCAACTTTCGATGCGGAGCCTTTATACAAACCAGTACGTCAGTTGTGGTCGAAAGAGCCATATATAGGACCCCAAATCAAGCGGTACCTTCAACATACCAAGCTTCACAGATCTCGTAATGCGAAAGCATTTTTAGTTGTAAAATATTATATAATATATAATAATAGAAATATTATAATATTAAAAATAAAGGAAAAATTAATGTGTATATTATAATATTATATACTATAATATTAATATATATAATTATTCGTCTTTTTATAAATATCCAAATCATATCAATATATATGGTTTACGTAAAACTGCATTTATACAGTTTTTTTTTTTTTTTTGCAACGATTTCATTATATTAAA
>OVBJ01001657.1:0-25603 GCA_900406535.1 Noccaea bulbosa | reverse complement strand
TCGAAGAACAACGAAGAATACGAAGAACATCAATCCTAAAACTCAGAAAAACACAAAAACTCCAGTGAGACGGACCTACAGTCACGCACTCACCTTGAAATTGGTTGAAAGGGAGAAAGGAGATGGAACAAGGAACAGATCTACTCCAGCAACTTCAAAAATCTCCCAAAATCGCCTCTCAACTCAGGAAATCGCCTCTGAAACTTTGTTTCTTCAAAAAAGACAACTTCCTGCGCGGCCACAGACTTTTAAGTCGAGACCTAGTGCTCCCTCCCTTTTAACCGCGCTAAACCGGTCGACTTAAATCAAACCGGTCGATTCCACATAACCGGTGTCGATCGACACCACTCCTTGGTGTCGGTCGACACCACTCGGCCAAAACGACCCTTCAACACGTCAATCGACTAAAACGGAAATTGATCACAATAACCGGTGTCGATTGACACCACCTTTGGTGTCGATCGACACTAGCGATTTAAGAGTTTTTCACACGTTTTCTTCAAAGTGTTTGAACCTCGGACCGACTGTACAACAATCAAACAAGAACATGTACAATAAATCCTAGATTCACACCTCAAGGATCATGTGCAATCCACTCCTGAACCCCTAATGCCGTTCGATACCATTTCTAAAACAACTTTCTGGTTCACGGATGTTACAAACAACCTAGTGATTTCTCAAGACTTAATCATCATTAGCGAAAAAGCATAAGCATGCATTAAGTTCAGGTTCGATAGAGTCGAAATACTCTTTAGATATCTAATCTCTTAAGCTAGAACAGTAAACCTCTGGATCAGCTGGTTCAGACATCTCCTCGACCACCTCATGACTGTGGAGATGCAGGGGCGGCCCTAGCTTTTCGGAGACCTAAAGCAAAATTTAAAATATGTGGCATTTTTTATAAAAAAGAATTTTCAGAAATAAAAATAAAAACAAGAAAATTATCACTAAAACAGTAAAAACGTTTAGTAATCTTAATATTATTAATCATATAAACATAAAAACAAAATTTCATAAAGAAAAATTATCATGAACAAAGACAAAAGACAAAAAAAGACATAAATTGTTGTCAAAAAGACTTGAACCACCCACATAAAAATAACTAATAACCATATTTACCAATGAGCTAAAGGAACATATAGTAACATGTGGCCTTCAATACTTATATATATTTGGAGGCCTAAAGCTAATGCTTTATGGCCTTATTGTAGGGCCAGCCCTGTGGAGATGTCTAAGGTCCAGATCTAGGTGATCAGAAAGAATCAGGCTTTAAGATAGGTAAACGCTGAGCAAGAAAGAAATCAAAGGTGTGGTGAAAGACATCTGGTAGAGGTACGTACAGTTGGCTAGTGCCTCTTGGTGTCGACATCTAATGTGTTCTTTTATACATAGTATATTTTTTTGGAATCACATGGTGTTTTCACTTGTTTGTGCAGTTAACGACTGCTGTAACCACAAATGATGAGAGAAGATCGACGAAGACATATTATATTTTCAGTGTTCCGTTCTTATTTTCTGATTGTTGGAAAATCACAAAACCTTTGTTGTGCAAGAGAGAACAACAAAGAAGATTCAAGTGCTGAAAGGCTGCGATTGAAGGTGATGCTACTTAGGAATAAGTTTGTTTCTCTTTGTACTTTATCTCATGAATTCTTATGATTAGCATTCCTTGTTGTGTAGGAGTAGTGCTTCAATGTTTTTGTACAATTTGGTTTGGATTAGAGTTTTGTAAGATTTGTTATGTTTTAATAATGGATTTTCTATGAAATAATTTTTCTTTATTGTTGACCTATTAATATAAAATATATATATTTATATAAATATATATATATATATATATATATATATGAAAAAGGGTCAATTTTTATTGAGAAAATACAATAGATCAATAGCTTTGATAAAGAGCTATAAATAAATTAGTATAGCACTAAAATTGTGCTACAAGAAAGAAAACCACAACATACATTATACGTTATAATATGTTTACATATAATAGCAGATTCATAAAATACTATCATATGTGGTCACCCTATTATAGCTCCGGCAAACAAAACATTTATGAAAATGCTATTAAAACGATATGATAGCTATTTTTGTGTGCTATCAATACCCATATTTTTTGTAGTGACTGGAAAATAATTCTTAAGCAACTCGATCATGATAGAGTTTGCTACGAATCTATCCCATCCTCATAAACTTAAAGGAAACTACTCGCTAGAACTCATGAGACAGAATTCAAATTCAAAATAGATAGATTGCATAAACAAAATAAAGCAAAGATATAGATTCGAGAACGCTAAAATACTTAAAACTTAAAAGAAATCTGAATTACAACTTTGTTTCTCGAATGAAGCAATGGTGTCCGTACTTGAGGTGCACCTTCATATTTATAATACAAAAGAAAAACCCTAAGAAAAAGTAAATAGAAGAAAAACGGTAAATTGGCTGAAACAAGGTCGGTTTTCTTAATGGGCTGGATCTCAGGCTCGACACCAGCGCGATCAAGACCATTCGACCAGGCCCAGCTCGACCATGTCATTTGATCGCACACTTAAGCAGCCGCTCGATCGCGTCACTCGGCCAAACAGATCGGTCTTGTCGCTCGATATCCTCACTCGAACAACCGATCTCGTTGTAGTTCAGCAGTCACTCGATCTCGCTGTAGTTCAGCTTGATCACTCCAGCTCCAGCGCAGCTAGATCACTCCAGGTCGATCACTCCACTCCAGAAAACACCTAAAACTGATACAAATGTACAAAATGCAAGAGTGCTAGTCCTAAATACACTAAATGCGACATATGAGTGAATGTGAGTGGAAACAATGCAATGAATGATTATGAATGCAAAAACACACAAAATCAAGTGCTAAAAGCATGCAAACTATGAACACATCAGTTTCGAGCAGCAGAACTTTCTCTTCCTTTTGAGAGATCGGTTACTTCTCTGTTTTCCGGACGGTTAAAGTTTGGTGTAAAGGTTGTTAAAACATCTTGTCTTGCTTGCTCTGCTCTTTGGTTCTTTTTTCCTCTTTTTGCTCTGCTGTGAGCTCAGGACAGGATCCTTCTTAATGGGATAGAAGCTTGCAGGTAAAGCAATAACGCTGCAGGCCTTCATAGGTAAGGTACACAGTTCCTATATCCCCATTGGAGAAACCCACTTTCCTTTCAAATTAAAGAGGAGCATCTGCATTGAGTGACACTTGAAACTTCGCTAGATATAAGAAAAACATGTATAAGTTTTGGTAACACCAAAAATCTACTTAGATTTATATTAGAAAAGTTTCTTAATTTAAGATAATAGTTTTAATAATATAAATAATCACTTAAATTTTTTAACAAATAAGAAATAACCAATTTATAAAGCATATATATTTTATATGTGGACACTCTAAATAACTTTGGGGAAAATTTCATAAATACACTTTTTTAGGTGTCAATTTTCAAAACAACACCTTTAGAGTATCTATTTTCAAAAATACATTTTTTCATTGAGTAAAAGAACTCTAAACCCTAAAATATAAACCCCAAACCCTAAAATATAACCTTAAACCTTTAAATATAAACCGTAAACCCCAAAATCTAAACCCTAAGTAAGGATTAGTGAACCCAAACTTATAGATTAAAATTAGGAAAAAGTGTAGTTTTGAAAATTGCTACACTAGAGGTGTATTTTTAAAAATTTATCTTTTAAAAGGTGTATTTCTAAAAATTTCTCAATAACTTATGGATTGATATCAAATTTAAAAAGCATATGTTAAAATTAGTTTACAAATTTCAACATAAAATTAATATTTTACAAGAGCAATGGAGCCATGTAGAATTTTAATGGTCGAGAATAACCTAGACAAATAAAAAGGAAAAAAAGTTGAAGAAAAAAAAAAGACACAAAGAAGAAGAGTTAGAACATAAAACCAAAGAAGAGCGAAAATGAATATATTGAACTGCAAAGACAAACTAGAAACCAAAGTAGGCAAACATGAATAAGAAAAAACCAGATAAAAAGCTTGCGAAAAAAATTTTGAATAGGAAATCGAATAAGAAAGAAGGAGAATAAACCAAACATAAACAAAAAACTTCCAAACACCAATCTAAAGAGAAAAGTGGATAAGAACGAAGGTGACGGAAAAAAGAAAAAGAAAAAAAAGTGCGAAGACGAAGAAAAGTAAACGCAAAGATGAGTGAAAATGAAGAAGAAACATATAAGAGAAAAAACAAAGAAGAAACAGAAGAAACTGAATAAGAATGAATCAAAAAAAATTAGAAAACATAAAAACAAGAACGAAGGAGAAAATGAATGATACATGTCGATTAATTTCTCTTCATTTAGGTTTTATAACCTTATAAAACCTACTAAAATATTAGTTTATCTTCTAGCTTAAAGTGAGGAAAAAATTAGAAGGGAGAATAACCAATATAAAGAAGAAGAGAAAACAAATTCTAGCAAAACATTAGCATTTTCGATGGAAATAATAAATCATAGAAAAAACAGAAGAATAAAAACCAATAAGAACAAAAAGAAAATAAAGTAAATGAAGAAAATTGAGGACGAAGATAGCAAAGAACAAAGTCATAAAAGAAACCAAAAATATAAAGCTAAAGAAGGAAACCAAATAAAAAGTTGAAACCGAAAAATAAGAAATTGAAAACTATGTGTAAATTATATCTCTATGCTCGTATAAATTAAATTATTTATATTATTATTAGACATTGCTTATTACATGTGCGAATATGTAATTGTACCATCACTAGCTTAATTTTGTTTCCGTGAAACTTTTTCATTTTTAACTTTGGTTGGATGTATTAGATAAGTAAATTTTTTACTCTACAAAAGAGTAAATTAAAGAGAGCTACTATAAAATTATTTATAAAAGGGATCAAATCCTGGAGAATAATAACCAAGAAAACTGAAGAGAAAAAGCTAAACAAAAGAAATATAGCAAACTCCTAACAACTTCGACCGCATGAATTAATTATAGAAAAAATGGAAGAATAATAACCAAGACGAAGACAAAAATAGGAAGATACATTAAAAAAGCGAAGATAATGATATCAAAGAATGATGGCAAAAGATAAACAAAAAATAACAAAGATGAAGAAGAAGACCGAATAAAAAATTGTAAGGACAAATAACTGAAGAGGAAGGAAGACGAGGAAAAGTAAAGATGAAGAAGAAACAAAAAAAAAGAATAAATCGAATAAAGAGCGAAACTAAAGGAAAAATCTATAAAACAAAACAAAAGGAGAGAAATAAGAACGTTGATTCACTCCAATCAATTATGCTATCGACGAAAAAAGTTTATGAATAAAAATATTTAATCAAATTATTAATATAGATCCGTGCGTAGAGTACGTGAAAAACCTAGTTTCTGTAAAGGTAGGAATGTTCCAAAATTGTACTGGAACCAGTAACCGAGACCCAGAAGAACATGGTGTTTGGGAAGTCAGCCATTGTAAAGGTTCCCATTTTTCCGACGATTGAAATGCCATGGCCTCTTTGCCAGCCAACCCATATCTAGAGCATAAGAAACACAAGATGGAGATTCTCTAGCCATTCTCTAGCCTAACTCACATAACCTATTTTTTTTAATTAGTGATGTACATTCAAATCTTTTCAGTAACAGATATGTAACCACCAAGACATGTAAAAACCCATGGTTTCATTTCGTTATTTTTTAATTAATATAAAATCAATTCAACTAAAAATTTGTTTTTACAATGAATGCTTGTTCTTTAGAGTTTAAGATGTTTTTTAGCACATCTCTTTAGCCAAAAATTGAGAAATGTAAAATCGAGATTGTAGATTATCTGTCCTCTCAGAGTGTTTCTAAATCAGAAACAAAGTAGTACAAAACAATCTTAACACACTTCTAGAATGTTCTTCTTTTTTCAGCATCTGCAGCACTGGAAAACCGGCTTCTGTTTCGTGAGAGACAAGTCATCTAGTCTAGGCATCCGAACAGGGCTCCCAATCCATTCAACTCCCAATCTGCATATGATTTTCAATCCAAACTACCAATTCAAGAAACCCTATATATCTATACAAGAAAAAACAAAACAAAAAAGGTCAACACTTTTGTTGCTATTGAAATTAAACTCACGTGGGAAATGCAAATGATCCCCTTCTTTCGTCTGAGTGATTAGACTCGCTAGATATATCAGAGGCATCATTTACTTCTTCTTGTTCCTCTCCTTCGTTGCTCTGCGACGGCCGAAAGTAAATAAATAAAAAATGCCAAATTCTCAAGTTTGAAATTGAAACATACATTACCTCATGAACATCACAAGAGACATCTTCTGCCACTTTAAATTCCAGCGAGTTATTATTCTCGGTTCCTCCTACACCTTGATCTCCATAGATAAGCTGTTCTTACAGAAAAAACAATAAAAAATCAAAATTTTAAGGCAAAGTTTTTAAGAACGCTCAATTTGTCTATTCGTATAGTAGGCCCTTTTGCAACTTTTATGTGTATTTTTGATGCTTTTAAAAAATTATAACAAAGACCTCAATTTACATAATATATGAACGCTCTTCTATAAAAAAAGTGTTTTAAAACTTTTTAATGGATTTGGGTTTTACGACAACGAACCTTACGATTGGACGTCCTCAGTGACTTTTCGGACGACAGTTCCATATTTTTCTTATCTTGTTTCTCCTCTCTCACTACATCGCAACCTCCGTCTTCGCCGTCAAAGCAGAAGTCAATGAAGCCAGCTTCGTTTGAAACCGGTGGCTGAGAGGCCGATGTCGGAGAAACGCTGCTGCTTGTTAGATGAAGATGATGAAGATGACGTGTCCCTGGTGGGCTTTGACTGACTTTCCTCTCTGATTTCTTATTCTTACTGCTCTTCATCTTCCTCTTTATCTTCTTTAACGTTAGATTATTGTTGTTGTTGGTGTTTACATTATTATTAACTCGATCTTCATCTACGCCAGATTGCATAATCGTTACAAAACAATGACTAAAAAGTAAATGAAAGTAGGAAGAAGAGAATAGAGGAAGACCTAGAGGAATCTTGCAAGGCAAGAAACATGAAGCCCAATCTTTGACTCTCCAAGTGACAAGTTTTAGTATCGTCCCTTGGGAAGCCATGGCTGTTATGTTTTTCTGGAAGAATAATTTTTTTTTCCCGAGAAAATAGTTTTATTTTTGTGTGTGTTTGTCTTTTTGGCTTTTTAAAGAAAAAAATATCAGAATGGAGAAGGAATAAAGAGGGAGAAGAATGATTTGAAATTTGAAGAAAAATAGGGAAACAAGAAAATAGATTGCCATGATTCATGGAATTTCAAATCATGCGTTGCTCTGTTTCATGGAATTACAAGGTGCAAACGCATGAATGCATTTAATATTATTCGAGTAAAAGGAAATAACTCCTTTCATTTGGAAATTGTAATAATGTGGCAGTAAATGCTATCATAGTTAATTTTGTTTCTCTCTTTTTTCACTGTCGTCAACTGTAAATTTATTATTAATACAATTTCCGTGTGTCTAAATTAATGACGGCGTAACTCATGGAACGGTGGCTAGAAATATACATGTAATTGAGTGAGTGAATCTAAAATTTGTTTATATCAAAATCTCTATATTTAAGATCTCATACGAGGATATACTTTAAAATTCCACTCAAATCTTCAAAAATAAGTTATTTTTGGTAACAAAACCACAAGAGGGACGCAATGCAATTGGTCTTAACGAGGAGTTTAAAAGAAACGAAGAAGGCAAACGAAGTTTTTATGTTTCCAACGCTAAATATTTTCCTTCTATGAATAGCTTTTATCAAACAATTAGAGATTTTATATTTATGTACCCAAAAAATGATCAACTTTCAGATTTCAGTCAAACACACAAACTTTTCATGAACAAAAACAAATTTTTTAATTTTTCTTAACTAAACCATTTTAATTCTCAACTTTTGTTGACTAAGTTTTAGTCCCAACGATTTAGCTGACTAACGATGTGCCTAAAATTACTTGGTTAACTAAACTTGAAGATGTTTTTGGTAAATAAAAAGTTCAATTTTTTGTCCATAATTTGATTTTCCAAACTTTTGGAGTAAGATAGTTAAAATGATTATAAAATTAGGAAAAAATGATTAAAAACTTTGGGCATTTTTTTTTTGTTGTCAACGAAAACTTTTGGCATTTTTCTCTTATATTATACATTTATAACTAGTAGAGGACCCGCGCAACTGCGCAATGGATTGTGTTTTCATCGAAAATACTAAAAAATATTAACAAATAATAGTGAAAGAAACATATTTAACGCGTAAAAAAAATTATTCAATCTGTATAATTTACTTAACCCATAAAATAAAATTATTCAACCCGTAAAAAGATATTATTGGACCCCCCAAAAAACATTTAACCCATAGAAAAAAATTATGCAATCCATAAAAAAGTATCCAACATGTATCAAAAAAATCATTCAGTGAAATAAACATATTCACCCATAAAAGAAAATTGTTCCATCCGTAGAACTTAAATCAACCTGTAAAATAAAATTATTCAACCTGTAAAAGGATATTATTGAATCCGCAAAAGAAAATTATTCAAGCCGTATGAAAATTATTCAATCCGTAAAATATTATCCAACATGTGGCAAAAAATATTCAGTGAAACAAACATATTTAACCCATAAAAATAAATTATTCAATTCGTATAACTTATTCAACCTGTAAAATAAAATTATACAACCCGTAAAAAGATATTATTGAACCCCCAAGACAAATTATTTAACTTGTGGAAAAAAAATATTCAATCCGCAAAATTTTATCCAACATTGTCAAAAATTATTCAGTGAAGTAAATATTTTTAACCCGTAGAAGAAAATTATGCAATCCGTATAACTTTAATAACTTGTTGAACCCATTAAACCCGTGAAATTTATTCAACCTGTGGATGTAAATTATTAAATTCGTAAAAGAAAAAAATGCAATAATAATAGTTGATGAACAGGTTAATAATAATAATTATTATTAAAACTTTCGGAATTTTTTGGGCTTTTAAATATATTTCCATTTTTTTCGATCCAATCAATTAACATATTTAATTTATGGTTTGACTGAACAGAGTGTTTTAAGTTATTATTCTTGTATCCAAACAGATTTATATCTTATTCTTGTATCCAAACAGTTTTTTTCTCTTATCCTTATAATCAAACTTTAGAATGTACTTCTCAATTAATAGTAGTACTAGATCTGTACCCGTGCTTGTGGCTGTTGTAATTTTTGTTATATAAAATTTAAATATAAACAATGTAGTTAAGTGGTATTGTTTAAATATATACATGATGAATGAGAATTAATTAATTGCATAAATTATATGTCAATTTAAATTGATACCGTTACTTTGGGGTTCATAATTAAATAAAACCGAGTGGGCCGGATGTATAGTTGGCCCAGACGACAATATTTTGTGTTTGTAATCAAGTTTTGTTTGTTTTTTTCTTTTCACGGTGGAGCAGAAAAAAACACAAAACATTTTAATTTGTTCTCCGATTTGGTCAAGATTTATCTTCAAGACGATCTGATTAATCAGAAAAAGATGATTCCGGAGAATCAAAATTCTCCAGCATTGCATTTGCGGAGATCTTTAAGGTGTCTACTTCTTAAAAGGAATAGATTCAGCTTCAACGCATTGATTTGAAATCTGACAGATCCGATTTGTTGCTAAAATGGATTGGAAATAATTTGTTTCTATGTATTCTGTAGGATGCCTAAATAATCTGAATCAAGTTTTCTTCGTTGTAAATGAAGATCGACACAAACAAATCAGAGCTTCTCGCGGTTAGGTAAATATAAGAGAGATTTGTGAATATACTCTCAAACAAGTTATCTTTTGTCTTTCTACACATTTTTTAAGTTTTACCAATTTTGGACTATAATATCTTTTAATATATCTAATAATCATGAAATAAATATTTTTAGAATCCAAAAAATTAAGAAAATTCAAAATAATGATCTATAAACTTTTTAGCATATTTTAACATTTTATTTATTGAAATTTGATATTCATAAAATAATATGATTTTTGGTTCTACCAATTTCAAAATACAAAGTAGAATGTGTTTTCTACTGGTTCTGACATCTACGGATGGTAGAACATGTTTCCTAACTTTTATTCATTTGTTTACCAACCGTAGAGCATGCTTTCTATGTAATATTCTACATTCTACGGAGTTGATAGATTTGATAGGATATAATTCTACGAATTACAATATCTTCTACTAACCATAGAATTTGTGTTCTACTGGAAACACAATCGTCTATCATCCGTAGAATTTGTGTTCTACTAAAGACACAATAATCTACATTTCGTAGAATTCGTCTTCTACGAGAATCTAAGAAAATATACTAAATATGGTAACTGAATATTGAAAAAAATATTTTCAAAACATTTGTTTCCTTTTTTTCTCTTCCAAAAAAGAAAATTATAATTAAAATTTTTAATAAATAATGAGGAAATTATATATATATATAAAAATAAAATTTAAAATTATTTAAAATCATTTTTGAAGTTTAAAATTATTTAATATATAAAATGAGTTCTATTTATTTTTTTAATATACGATATGTGAATTCTATTTTTATATAAAATGGTTCAGATTTTTAGAATTTAAGAAGATTTAATGATAAATAAAGTGTTTTGTTGTATATACATTAATATTATGTATGTTTATATCAATACATAACTTATTATTAAAAAAAAAAAATTGTTTTAGAACATGTATTTGAATTTCCAAAATTTATGTTATATGTAAAACATAAAATATTATTAACTCATTTAAATATATATCTTATCATGAAAATAAAAAAATATAAATTATAAATTCTCAAGTCTTAATGATTATATATATTTTTATAAAAATATATAATTAAAATGTTAATTTTTAAAGTTTTGAATTCATAGTTTCTTTTTAAAATTATAGAAAATCTTTACAATTTTTGTTTGTGGGGGTCAAAATTGGATTATAATAAAGAAAAATGAGTAAGTGGACAAATAATGTTTAAAAATTTTATTAGGACAAGAGGATAGTTTTTTGAGTGTATTTTGCCAAATTTCTCTAAATATAAACCCATTTGCGATCGTTTCTTCAAATGCTGCAATTTTGTTTTATATTCTCATTTTGGGGGATATCGTAATCAGTAATGCAAATACATATATAGATTGTTCCATAGCTAGCGATAAATTTTTAAAATAAAGCATGATACATGGACTACAGATTTTAATGCATAGATATGATTCATCGATGACTGACTAAAAGTTTGGACTGTGGTTGCTAAATAGTGCAAAAAAGTAGAATAGATTAGACAGAAATTCAAAGACTTTAAAGACCACAAATATAGTTTGATGAGTCCTGCAAAGTATTAGTCCATAATTTGATCACTTCTTCAACTCCAAATGAGCTTAAAACATCCACTCGTAATCTTCTCCTTCCTCGCTGTTTTCATACACATGGCATCTGTAAAAGAATAGGTCACATTTCTCGACTTTCAGAATCTGTGCAATATATATAAGGCCAGTTTTCAAACTATCTAATTCAAATTTCAAATACTTACAAAATATTCTTGACTGAACAGAGTGTTTTAAGTTATTATTCTTGTATCCAAACAGATTTATCTCTTATTCTTGTATCCAAACAGTTTTTTTCTCTAATCCTTATAATCAAACGTTAGAATGTACTTCTCAATTAATAGTAGTATAGATAGATAGATTTATACTACAACGATACAACCCCTTACCCTATTGTTTTATATTCTTACTAGGTGATTCTCCCGCGTCTTGCGCGGGAACAAAATTTGGCTTACTAAGTTTAAGTTCTTTAAAATTATTAATATTTTTTTAATGTATATATAAAAACCAATTTTATTTTGGCTTTGTTTTTTCCCCGAATTTACCAATTTAAAAGTTTTTGTTAGTATAGAGTTTTGATTCTTATATCAAAAGTTTGGAGTCACAAATTAGCTTCGATCTTTGATCAGATATAAGCCAACTGCTTTCTTTACCAGTACACTTAAGAAACATGTACGTCCTTTTTATAAGACCAAATCTGTCTTTGAAATCTGAACTCGATGATATGTCGTCATGAGAAATTAGGTACTCAAAGTAGTCATCAGTGTGGTCTGATTTTCTGTCAAACATGAAAACAAATTCTTAATTATTCACTATCACCCAAAAACCAAGACCAAAAACAGAGAAAAACAATTTCTTTGACAACAGTCTATCAGATCACCTGCATCTGCATATCCTTATTGAATCTATCAGTCTCCTGAATCTCTTTTGTGGTTTTCTTATCCCCATAATATTGACCTACTAAATCAAACTTTACATTGACGACAATAACAGCAAAATTAGTGTTTACTTTTAGGTTTTAACATCCTCTGTACCAACGGATGATTATATTCTTTTGACATCCTCCTCAAACCAATACATTATTCAATCATCAATCCCAAAAATCTAAAGTTTGGTAGAAGATCAAATAAATGTTCTGTTACCACTTGGAAGAAGAAAACGTAGCCTTGAAGTGCTGAATAAACAAGATGTGAATTTAAAGAGAGAGCTTGTGTCATGTCTTTGAGAGATAGAACCAAGGAGAGATTATGATAAATATTATAGAAGAGGATATATTATTGAGTTGTGTTGTTTGATACAAGAGCATAAGACACATATATATAGTGTTTAACGTTAACATAATAATAACACCAAATAATATAAATCTTCCTAATCCTTATCACAATAGGATATCTCTAGAATATTTTTTGGTTTGGCTTCACGGGCTTCACTTCATAAACAGGCTTCAATGGCCCACAATACTTGGTTCGCCTAGCTCACCAAGATATCTCCAATACTCCCCCGCACGACAAAGGTGGAAGCGAAACGCAAAATCTGCCGTCACAATGCGGAACACCTATGTCGTGGACACTCATGTCGAGGATGGCAATACAAGTCAATAGGGATGGAACATGCTCGTCTTTGGTCTTAAAAGAAAGAGAATAATAACATCGCATGAACGCAAACTCTGCAAGTTCACAAATAATCGTCCTAGTCTCGGACAGCCTATAAATTGGACTAAAAATAAATGATATAAAAACATGAGCGCTCCGATAAAAATCCCTAAACCCATAACCAAACTCCCCCGCAATAAGAAAAACCAAAAATCATGAGAAATTATAAACTTAAGAATCAATCTCAAAACAATAACTAATAACCCGTGAAAGCCACAAAACCTAAGTATATAACTATTTAACGTTACACCAACTCTTGTAATCAAACCAGAAAACCATATCCCAAAACCTAAAATATAAAATACGAATCACTATTAAAATAAATTAGAAAACCCAAAACCTAACATAAAAGAGAAAAGAGAAAAGAATAATAATTGACTTAGACTAAAGACACGTAAGTATCTAAGTCCATAATGGAAAACTTATTAAATTTAAGAACTAGAGAAAAAGAATAACGTGATTGTGTTTCACGTCACCATCCAAATCGTCATCATCGTCTTCGTCGGACTCTTCTTCAACACCGGTCATCATGCGGAAGCTTTAATTTCGGTCACCAAAAAATAGAAGGCTCTGATACCATGACAAATATTATAGAAAAGGATATATTATTGAGTTGTGTTGTTTGATACAAGAGCATACGACATATATATATATATAGTGTTTAATTAACATTAACATAATGATAACAACAAATAATGTAAATCTTCATAATCCTTATCACAATAGGATTTCTCTAGAATATTCTATGGTTTGGCTGCACGGGCTTCACTTCATAAACAGGCTTCAATGGCCCACAATACTTGGTTGGCCTAGCTCACCAAGATATCTCCAATAGAGAGTCAACTCGCCTATGACAAAGATCTATCAAAATAAACGCAGGTTGGAGGAGAAACATGTCCTCTACGAAGCATCTCAGATTTGCTGAGCGTTTTCATCGCACACACATTGCTTGTGCCCTTCTCCCAACATATCCTATCATGTATCAAGAAAGAAACAAAATCGTAAGAGAACCAAATAATTGATTAAGAGAAACACAAAAAATGTAAAATATCATGAAATATCCCCCAGCACCTAGAGCTCACAAAAACTTCACATTTATATCTCTACTAAGTGCCTTTTCCTATCACTGCCAATGGAACGAAGTCATTGGTTCTCCATTTTGTATGTATGCCAGAAACTTGTGCAAGCGTCACGAAATTGGATGCAAATGATCAAAAAATTCATTATGTATCTTTTGAAGATATGTAATGGAACCATATTGTTTATGTCATTCCCTTCCCTTAAGTCGATCCCAAACTAAATTATCTATGAAAATATGCCTCTTATGCAAAAGTAAGAACAAAATTCGATATGCACAGATTTGACACCTACTCCAGCTATGTAGTTGTACAACAATATTCCTATGTCACATGACCAAACATATTGTATTTCTCTAGCGCCTTGTACCTGCAAAGTCTCAGCCTTTTCAAGTCCGTTTAAACTAAGAAATATACAGGTCCTAAACTTTTTATTGGACATCAAATTCTTTCATTAAGAAAACATAGTCTTACACCGCGTAAGTGAAGCTAAACAGAGAGTTCTTGGCAATCGCATCAGCAAGCTAATTTTGTGAGCTCAATTTGAGTGAAAATAATACATCTCATCAACTCTGTTTCATAATTAAACAATAGAAAGAATCGAGAAAGACACATCTCAAGAAACTTTGTTTTACAATCACCATCAACGAAGACATGGCTTCGTAAAACCCATGATCCTATGTATTCGAATTCTCGCCATCGAAATCAGGAGACCAATGTTGATCGACATTGGACACAAAGCCATTGTTTCTAGAAGAAAATCCCTGCAAGATTGAAGAAAAGCTCTCCAAATTAGGGTTCATAGAGAGTGTCCTAGGGTTTAAGAAATTTATGTTTTCTATAAAATAATGACTAATATTTATAGGGGCTAAACTATGAAGATATTATGTTGGTTAGCCAAAAGACTTTAGTAGGGTTTTACCGAGATTCATAAGAGTATCTATCTATATATATAAAGTTAAACATTCTCTCTTCTCATGATGCCACATCATCAAACTCCTACTCTAATATTGTGACACATCATCAATTGATTTATTTATTTGAATTTATTTATTTGATTTATTATATTTTCTCTTTTTATATTTTAATTATTTATGATCATTCATTAACATGATCATTAATTAATATAATAATTTTAGTAAGAATTTGAAAAGTCATTTTTTGTAAAAATTAAAAGCTTATGTATCATATACAAAAATTACTATTTAGCAATTTTAGTTTTGTCAGATTTCATTATATAGTTTATAATATTTATCTTTAAATAAATACATCAACTTATATCAATATATTATAGAAAATACATTTATTTTTAAAGTATTTTGGGATGAAATGAGATAAGACTGGACATGATGGGACGAGAATGAAGAAAATGAGACATGAGAGAAATTGTGTGTGCCTCTTATTATATTTAGAGATGGGAAGGGACAGAAGGAATGGAATGAGACGGAACAGGATGAGAAAGAACATAATGGGATGGGATGGAACCGGATGAGACGGGATGAGAATTTTTTCTGACCTTAATTATGAGAAAAATGAGATTTAACTTTATATATATAGATAAATATGTGTATGAAATTTTTAGAACACAAAACTAAATTACGAAATTTAATATCTTCGAATTTTCTTCTAACAAAGTCAGGAATAAAAACGTAAAATTATGTGCGAAGCGGGACGGGAAGAGAAAGAACAGGAAAGAAATAAACAAAAAGTAATGAAGCTGGCAGTGAGAAACATAACAGAATGGGATGGAATGAGATATGATGGGAGATGACAAAATGGGATAAAACGGGACAGAATGAAAAATATGGAAAGGAAAAAAATAGGATGAGAAGGAATGAGACACGACATGATGGGTCGAGAAGAAATGAGAAGGAACGGGACATAACGGAACAGACAGAATGGGCAGGAACAAGACGGGACAGACATGACGAGACGGAACGGAACAGAACATGACTTATACCCATAATTTTTATTTAATTACTATGCGTATGATATTTTTGAAACTCAAAATTAAATTCCAAAACTTGATATCGTCAGTTATAGCAATGACAAATTCCGCGCGAAGCGCGGGTCATCCTCTAGTTTTAATAAAGGGAAAATTATATAAAATGGTAATAGATTGTAAATAATTTATTTCATTAATAGTATTTTAGACTTTTAAATCATACTATTATTTGCGAAGTAAAAAATTCGTTTCGAGGCACCACGTTCGCTCTAAGCCACGAAATTACATAACTACCCTTAATGAAAATCTTGATAATATCTTCAGTTTTTATTTATTTAATCGATATAAATTACGATATTATTTTTCTGAAACCCAGAAAACCCTAATAATATTAACTAAAAATCTCTATATATATACATGTCAAACCCTATATCTAGAAGTACATTCTAATGTTTGGTTACAAGGATATGAGAAAAAAACTGTTTGGATACAAGAATAAGAGATAAAACTGTTTGGACAAAAGAATAATAACTTAAAACAAACCGATGGTTCAGTCAAACCAGAAATTGAATATGTTAACTGATTGGGTCGAAAAAAATGGAAATATATTTAAAAGCCCAAAAAAATTCTGAAAAATTTAATAATTATTATTAAATTATTATCATCATATTAATATTTGCGAAGTGAAAATAGGCACCACGTTCGCTCTCAGCCAGTTGATTAACCACATACCCTTAATGAAAATCTTTATTAAATCTCCAATTAAAATCAATTTGTGTAAATATATTTTTGGAAAATCAAAATAGTAAACTTCTCATATATTATTTTTAATAATCTTTTCGAAAATAATAAAAGTAAACTTCACATTATAATAACAATTATTTAAACTTCCACGTAAAGTGAAAACCCTAGCATTATAAATCTATATATACTAAAGTCTTAGATGTTTTAGCTCTTTAGGTTCCCTTTTCGTTTTGTTCGTATATAGGTTTTTCCTGTAATTTTAGGGCTGGTTTTTCTCTTTTCTTTCTCTTTGTTGATATGCGTTTTTGTGTGTTTGAGACAGGTCGAATGATTGAAGAAGAAGAAGATATGGTTTCGATAGATAATTCTGGTGGGTAATATTTTGTCTTGATTTATTAATATATTCATTAATTACTTTAAGTTTTGTGCGTTTCTCGATACGTTTGATATGTTCTGTTTCTCGATATATTTGATATCTCCTAATTCACTTTTCCTATGAATATTTATGCATCTCTCATATTGGTTACGTGAGGTTCTTTTTTTTTTTTGCTCTAGGTTTAGCCGTTTTCTTGATGTGCTCTATTTTTTATATAAATAATTTTTACATCTCTCATACAAATCTAACTATGCATTCTTATAAATACAGTCCTTTTGAATCCATCTAAGGATATGGGAAAACGTATGCTTCCACCTAACGTTGTTGATAGCCAAAAAGCCATACCGAAAAAAATCAAAAGTTTGTAGGTTCGTTTCTTTCTCCACTACATCTTTTGAGAACTCCTTTTAATTATAAAGATTGTAGGTTTTTTGTTGTTCGTTAATTTTATTGGAATTTAATATTTTATTTTTTCTTATAGATCGTGAAGAAAAACAGTCGTACCGAGGGAGCAACCTAGCCCTTAAAATCATAACAGAAAAATAGTCATACCGAGGGAGCAACTAACCGGCTTCATATTCTTTGGAGTGAGAGGACGACGCAAGGAATAATATTCGAATAATCACGGGTGAAGCCGTTAAGGTAAATATATTATTTAGTGAAATTATGATTAGGTTGATTCATTTATAGTTACTTCTTTTGAGATGTCAAAAAAAAAAAAAAAAGTTACTTCTTTTGATAATCTTGCAAGCACTTTAATTCATATTTCATATAGGATTCTAGCGTGCCTCATCTCTGGAGATTAGTTAACATTTTTTCTAATTTGATTTGCTTTAAAACATTTTCTCTATTAGTACTATTGTAGTTTCTGTAGCTAATTGAATTCAATGATGATCAGTTCTCAATGTTGTTTGTTTCTACTTAGGATGGAAGAGAACGAGTGATTGAGGCTTGGTACATGGATGATAGCGAAGAGGATTAGAGTCTTAAACGTTGGTCTCTCTCTGCTTCATCATATTATTGTTTTTTTTTTTTCCTCTTTTCAAATGTAATGTTTGTGTGCAGAGCTTGGAGTAATTAGCTGGATACTTGATGTTGATAAGATACGCTAATCTGGTGGTTACTCATACGTGGTTTGTGACCTTTATTTGATGGCTTTTGATATCTTTGTTTGTTATCATGTAAGACTTGAATGCTAGATCTTTAGTTTCGACCAAGTGCTGTTTTGATAAGCTAATAGATACATCATGTCTGTTTAAAGAAGTTTTAGTTGCTCAATCCTTATCTATAACTAGCCAAGGAGCACGATATGGATTGACTACGCCATCGTCTCATGTGAATGAACATGTAGGAGGAGATGTCTCTCCCCAGGAGACAGCTAATGGTAAGGTTTCACCTGGTGGACAAAATGGTGCTAAATACATCGTGCCTGAAACTGAAGTCTCATCTGGAAAAGCTGAGAGGAAATTAGGGAGTTCTCTTCTCAATGAAAGGTTGCTTTGGCGTGCATTGTTCGCACTATACCAGCTGGTAGAAAAATCATAATCAGCTCAACGGTGAGAGAAAACTACTCATAACCACAACTTCATAAGTTTACAATTGAATTTTGGAAATGGTTTTTGTATAATGTCTTCTTCATATGTGCAAATACAGCTTCCAAATCGTTTAGGTAAGATTCTAGCGCCTCTGCACTGGTATGATTACAGGAAGAAGTATGGGAGGCTGTATGATTTTGTTTATGAGGTTGTTATTAGACTGACGATTTGATTGTGTTGTGTTTCTAGGTTTCATGGAGATGATGTTTCTAGGCTGCAGTTTTCAACTGTTTTTTTTTTGTAGTTGCTTATATATATATATATATCACGTTACCTTCTTATGGTTTCTTATGCTTACTGACTCCGGCCATGCCTAAATCATATGAGCACCGGTTCCCAACAATCATTGCATGAAGCCAAAATTCACCAGTTGTGATCGACTCTCTCACACCAAAACGCCACTATTAATTTGTTTACTGTTTCATTCTTGAGATATGTAAGTCTTGGTTTCATGACAGTGAGTGGATGATGCAAGAGGCGGTCATTGATTCACTTAGGAGATTTATGTTTGAAGATTGATTTGTTCACCAGGTTTAAATCAGTGAGTGGTTTTGTTGAATTTAAAATATCTGATGTGGTGGACACATCTCCTGTATGAACGTCTTGGCCAGCGATACGTTTTGGTATCAAATCTCTCGAAATTCCACTTCATCTTTCTATAGGCTTTAGGTTTTAGTTTAGTTCGTTGAATAGTTATTTTTGGTTGAAATTTTAGAGCTGACTTTTTTTCTTATCTATTTGATTTTGTGTGTTTACTAGCTAGGTTTCCATTGGACTGATCTCATTGTGTTTTGATTCTAGGTTTCGTGGAGGTGTGGTCTTCCTATCAAAAGAATAAGTCAGATGTGAAGGACACAAATCAAAGGTTAGGTATATTAATAGTATAATGTTTTTAACCTCTCAGATTTACGTTATTATATGAAATCAAAGCCTAATTGTGTTGGATCGTCTCTATTCTCTAGATTGACGAGATATATGCACTTGATTTTCTTATTGTAAGTGTTCTCTCTCAACTCGCGTCATGTTCGTCCAATTCCTCATTTATATCTTTTACTATAGTTTTCTGATATAGAATTCTTGAATTTTTAACATTTTTATGTCACAATTTCGTTGTTATTCCATCTAATAGATGCGTAGTGAATCGATTGTTTGAACTCTTTACACAGGTATGGACAAGTCAAGGGGTGGCTGGTTGGTAAAGGTCATGGAACAGGAGAAACATATGTTTTGCATATCAGAAGGCTCTCTTGTGATAAGGTAGTAGTGGGTTTTTGGTCTGACTTGATCGAGAAGAAAGCCGATAGTCACTTTTGAGAATGAAAGATGATTTCGTGAAAAGACTAACTTACTTACAGAGTTACAGGTTTGTTATAGTTCATTCAGTAAATAAATTATTCATTAAAAATATGGGTTTGTGGAATTACAGGAAACAAACTCTATGGGGGTTTTTTGGTTTCTTCAGTGAAGATGGAGGAACAGAGTTGGAGGAGTCTGGAGCCAAACCCCCTATTAATTCATTAGGCACTGACAAAGAAAAGTTTCGGGAGTATATTAGCAGGTATGGAGGTTTGGTTGAATATGTGAGATCATGAGAGACCGTACCACAGGAAGTGCATGTGGGTTTGGGTTCATCATCTTTATTACTGTTGTGAGAACGAGAGAGAAACGCACAAAATATCAGGTCATGCGCGGGTGGGAAATGATTTGGTCAGTGATGATGTGGTCAGTGATCTCTTAGTAGAAGGGAAATGATTTCTGCGGATCGGATAAGAAAGATCTAAGCGAGAAGGCACTTAACTTCAGATTCTGCAGCCAAATTCGAACAAGAAACAAAAGAGCTTCTGATTCAAAGTAGCTCGCAACAGAAGAATCTTTTGAATATGTATTCGTCTAATAATAGTTTGTATTCGTAATAATAGTTTGTATTCGTAGAAAAAAATTAAAAGATAAAGAGGAAGACAAAACTGGTAAATAAGATGCTATAAAAGTCTTAAATAAAAGAAGCTAAAGAAGTAAAAATCATAATTTAAAAAAAAAAGAAGAAGATTGATAATATAAAATGATGAAGAAGAACAAGATGAAATAAGAAGAAAAATTTGAATAAATAGAAGGTGAAGACGATGACATGAACATAAGATTAAATAAGGTATGAGGGGATGAAGAAAAGATATTCGAGAAGATGAGAAAAAATAAATAAAATAAAATAAAAAGGAAAACGAAACTGATAAATAAGATGTTGAAAAAAAAAGAAAAAGATTGATTATACAAAACGATGAAGAATACAATGTGAAATAAGAAGAAAACCTGAATAATAATAAGGAAAAAACGAAAGTTGGAAGACGAATATGGAAAAAAATGAAAGAAACAAAAAAAAAAAAAAAGAATTGAAGAATATGTGAACAACAAAGAAATTGAAAAAATCAAAAGATAAAAAAAAAATGAAGAATAAGAAACACAAATCCAAGCCAATTGAAGAAGAGAGAGGAAAATAAAAAGAGAATAGAAAGTTTGATAAGAATGAGCAAAAATGGTAGAAAATAAAAGAAAAAATTATGAAAGAAGTAAAAGTAAAAAACGAAGATAATATGGGGTTGGGGTTTACGATGTACAGTTTATATTGATTGGGGTAAGGTTTAGTTTTTGATGCACTTTAAAAATTCTGAATAAACTGCTTTACCGATTAAAAAATTATATATATAGAACCAATTTGTAAAATGTGGTTCGGGTGTGCGGTTTGGGGGGTTATAATATGGGGTTCAGGTTTAGGGTGTACGGTGGGGGAGGGGTATTATATATTGGGGAGGGGTATTATATTGTGGGGTTTGGGTTTAGGGTGTAGGGTTGTTTTGTGGGGNGTGGGGGGGGGGGGGGGGGGTTGTTACACTGTGGGGCTTGGGTTTAGGATGTAGGTTCATATTGATGGGTGTAGGGTTTAGTTTTTGGTGCATTTTAAAAATTTTGAATGAACGAATATTATAATTAAAAATCATTGATATAAATTTATATTCACATTTCTAAATTACATTCACAAATAGAAAAACTAAAAATCCAGAATGAAAAGATAACAAAACTAATAAATTTTTAAAAAAATTTCGACTATATGAAGATACAAACTATTTCACAAATCTTTGAAAATATAAACTATCGAATGAATTGATAGGTGAAGTACAAGAGGTAGACAAGAACGAATAAAAACGTAAGTAAAAGAAAAGAAGAAAGTGAAAAAGAAGATGGGAAATGTGGAGAAGAAGAAGAAAACTCGAATATGAGGAAAAAGAAATCAAAGATAAAATGTGAAGAAAAAAAAGATAAGGAAGAGATAAAAAAAAATAGAATAATATGATGTTAGAGAAGAAGAAGATGATAAAGATAAAGAAGGGGGAATGAGGAAGAAAAAAAAAATGTAAAAAAAAAAAAAAAAATAGTGAGTTGGAAAATATGAAGATATAAGAAAAGATTGAAGAACAAAAATTGGAAGAAGAAAAATTAAAAAATGTTGAAAACGAATATAAAATTGAAAAAAAAAAGAAGGTGAGATAATTGGAGAAGAATAAAAGATAACAAAATAATAAGTGGGAAATATTTTGTATCTCTTTAAACAAATGAAGAAGATTATACATATAAGAACGAGAAAAAGAAGACAAAAATAAAACACATCGGAATTATAAAAATAAGTTGTTGGCAGAAACAAAAATGTATATAATCCGAAATTATACTACTTATATTATTAAAAAATTTAATTAATTAATGTATTTAAAAAATATTGTACCCCCACAAGGTGCTTAAAAAAGTCGCCAAACAAAGAAAAGAAAACGAAGAAGAGAAAGCCGATGAAAAAGTATTCATAAAAGATGAGAAATAAGATGAATAAATAGCATAAGAAAATTAAGAAGATAAATGACAAAGACAATAAAAAGGAAGAAAATCATATGATGAAAAAGACCAAAATCAAAAAAAGACGATACAAATAAAAATAGGGAAGAATAAGATGGACAAGAAAAGGGAAAAAAATCATAAGAAGAAGTCATAGGAGATCAAAATGATGAAATAGAAGAAAAATGAGAAAACGAGGAAAGAAAAAAAAAAGCTAAAAAGATGAAGGAAAAAAAAGACCAAACCTGGGAATAAGCTGTTGCAAAAGACGAGGAACAAGACCCAAAACAGGAATTAAAAAGAAGAAGATGGATTAGATGAAGAAGAAAAATAAGAAGAAAAGAAGATGAAAAAGATGGAGGAAAAAAACAAGAAGAAATAAGAAAAGATGAGGAAGACGATGAAGATGAGACAAATAAAAACAAGAAGAATTAGAAGTAAAGGAAGACGGGGCAATAAAGACGGAGGTGAAGAAGAATACAAAGAAAAACTGAAAGAAAATATAATAGAAGATGAAGAAGAAGTGGAAAATCGAAAGAGAAGAAGAAAAACACAAAGCAAATGAAGAATAAATTAGAAAATGAAAAGAATAAGATGAATAAAAAGAAGAATTAGACGGATAAAAAAAAATGAAGAAGAAAATATAAAGTTGGAAAAGAAAAATAAAAATTTCCTTAGATAAAGATGGATATACATAATTTAAATTTAAATTTTGTTGAGAGTTCATTTATATCTTTTAGCATATCATATGATGAAGAAGACAAAAGTCAAAGAACCTAAAAAATTGAAAAAAATAAGATGAGACAAATATTATAAAGAGAGAGACGAAAGAAGAAAAAAAAAGAAAAAATGGTTAAAAAAAAAAGAACAAGAATAAGTGAGAGGAGATGAAGATGATTAAAAAGTAGAAAAATGAGGATACATGGAAAGACAAAAAAACTAAAGAAGATAAAGAATAAGAAGAGAAAAAATAAGAAGATAAAGCAGATTAAAAAAAAAAATTGAAAAAGAGGACAAGAAGAATAAAAGTACAGCAATAAAAAAAAAATATGGATAAGAAATTGGAAGATGAAAGAGACAAAATGTAAGAACTGAAGACGAATATGAGAAGATTAAAAAAATAAAATTCATATAAAATAAATATAATAAAGAAGGAGCGGATGAAAGAGTAAAAATATTGTAAGTGATGAAGACAATAAAGAAGAAAAAGATCAAGAATGAGAAAACAAGTGAGTAAAAAAGTTGAAAAATAAAGAAGAAACTGAACCTGATAAAGAAGAAGTCAGAAAAGAAGAGAAAAAGATGAATAAAAAAGTTAATCAAATTATGAAGACGGGTGACAAATAAAATGAAGAAGAAGAAAAATTAAAATAAAAAACCGAAGAAGATGAAGTAAAAGAAAAACGAATGATGAAAAAAACTAAAGACAAAGAACAAGAGACGAGAAGAAGAAAAATGAGACAAATGAAATAAAGAAGAAATAAGAAGAACATGAAGAAATACTTGGATATAAAAACAATAATAAGTAAGAGGATATGATATGATAAAAAAAAAAGAATAAGAATATGTGGTCAGAAAATTTAAGTTAATATTGGAATATCATTTATATAGAATTAATATTATTTATGAACAATCAGTGTTGATCCAAATCATTAACCAATTAAATTCACATAAATTATTCAATTTTAAGTTTTAATGACCAAAATTACATAAATAATTTTGTGAAAAAAAATATTTGTTTACCCTACACGTAAAATAAATAAATTAGAAAACAAAAGCGATAAAACAAAGCATCAAAGAAATATAAAAATTGAAAGATCAGAAAGAAGAAGAAGACAACGAAGACAAAGACGAATAAAAACCGAAAGTAAGAGAAGAAGTCCCAAAACATGAATTAAAAAGAAGAAGATGGATTAGATGAAGAAGAAAAATAAGAAGAAAATAAGATGAAAAAGATGGAGGAAAAAACAGAAAAAGAGAAAGAAAAAGTGAAAGAAGAAAAAGAAAGAAGAGATGAGGAAACGATGAAGATGAGACATATAAAAACAAGAAGAATCAGTAATATCTCTACAAACAGCTCAAGGTATGTCCTATCTATATCCCTAAAGGTGTTGGCTATAACTTTGGTTTTTATGCCTGTGTTTGAGCTTTTTGGATTCATGAAGCTACATATAGTGGGAAATTTGAAAGTGTTTCTAAATCGTACTATGAATTTGGATCATCACATTGTTCTTTCCTATCCCTGCAGATTTAAAGAATTCTCTAACTGCACTTAGAAGAACAAAGCCAAATACCTGCAAATGATGTCTGAGAAGAAAAAATTCGGGTGATGGCCTCAATATCAGAATCCGCAGCCAAATCCTAACAAGTTCTGATTCAAAGTAGCTCGCAACAGAAGAACCCAATAAATGCCAGGAGTTCACAGCTAAAAAGCTCCAGAAATCAGCTACACAATCGTATAGAAGTTGTCATGTGTTTCGATGGTAATTAACATGCTAAACTCATATTGCCTTATTTTATTGTAGGATCTCTCAAAAAACCATCAGGGGACTGAGATCTAGAAAATGCTTGCATGTATTTATGTTAAAAACGTGTGTAGCAATTCGACGATAAACTTATACCATTTTATTCTCATTCAGTCGATATAATTTCTATCTTTTCTCTATTTTATTATCTTTGTTATCGTCCATATTTTATTAACACACGAAAAAGCACAGAGACAATAAAATCGTTTGTTTGAAGAATGATGTAATTCTTGGGAAAATCTCATGGATTTGCTTTCGGTTTATAATGAAGGTTTAGGGTTTATGTCTTTGAGGTGAGGGTTTAGAGTGTGGGTATTTTAAAAAATTTGAATACACCAATATTGCCGATTTAAAACAAAAACAACAACAACAACTTTTCAAAAAACTAAAACAATAAAAGAAAATCCATATCCAATTTAAATTGTGGGGTTAGGGTGAACGATTATTTAGGAGGTGGGGAGGGAGGAG
>OVBJ01001656.1:0-25605 GCA_900406535.1 Noccaea bulbosa | reverse complement strand
AAATGGTATGAAAAACTATGCTTAAAAGTGCTAAAATGCAGAGACATCAACGATGCTATGACGATCCAACTCATATATGCATTAAGTCCACTTTGATTTTTGACAATTTCTGATAATGTTATAGGAGCTTGGTTTATGCACTGTCACATTGAGTCGCATCTAGGATGGGGTCTGGCGATGGTTTTCCTAGTCGAGAATGGAGATGGACCACTCGAGTCGGTGAAGCCTCCGCCGTTGGATCTCCCAAGATGCCAAATACGGTCGTTGGGTTCCTCGCTTGATCAAAGATATCTTCTGATGCTTGTCTCCTTTTGGGTTTTGTGGGTCTTTGTTGTATAGCCAGAAAGCCTTATGCACCTGTTGAGACTTGAGAGTCGTCAGTTAGAAGTGTTTTTCCAAAAATGATAAAAAGATAAAACTGTGTGGTTGGTTCCTCTCTGTATTTTATATAAAAAAAATAAAAAATTAATTCCAAAATATTGCCAGAGGAAAATTCTCAGCCAGTAGATAGAAGGATTACTTGGCATGCATTTGCAGACAAGTCACACAAATTTCAGACCAGACGACGGGCACAAATGTTAGCTCATTTCAACAAAACTCTGGTGGATCATCGCTCATCCTCCACCACCGATGGCTTCCCTTTACCTCAATTCCTTACTTCCCCTTCCTCCTTCCTCACATCCTCAGAAACTTCTAGAACCTTCTTTATCCTCTTCGTTGAGCACTTCCAATTGTAACGAAGTAGCTCTCAAGCCAATCGTCATCAATGGAGATCCACCCACTTTCGTCTCTGCCCCTGCTCGCCGTATCATCGCAGGTTTGCCACAAAAATCCAATCCTTTTGGTATTACGGACAGCAAAATGGAGTGAAATTGTACATGTTACGAGTATTTGCTCTTACTGGGGTTTGCTTATGGTATGCATAGTTGGAGACCTTCACGGCGATCTGAGTAAAGCCAGAGATGCGCTTCAGATTGCCGGAGTCTTAAGCTCCGACGGACTAGACCAGTGGATCGGCGAAGACACTGTATGTCCCCCTTTTATCATCATTTACCACATTTAGTGGGACATAGTTTCAGTTTCTGTTACATTAGTTCAACGATTGAAACAGAGTTTGAATTTGGAGCTTTTGTTCTTCACGATAAGGATATGTTCAGATGATACTATGCTTGTGATGAAAGCAATATCTTGTAATCAATCTGTTTCTGAATTGCTGCCTTAATGTTTTCAGAATTCGTAGTGGTTTACTTGAAAATCTTATTGACAGTATATCTGTTCTTTAGCTCAGCATTGTGCATTTTGAAATTGATTTTGAATAGCCTGTTAGCTGTTAATGATGAGATTTGGCTCATACTGCTTTATATCTTAATGACTTTAAGTCCTTATGAGTTTCTTCCAACTTATGTGAAATCTGTAATTTTTTTGAAAAAAATGCAGGTACTAGTTCAGGTAGGAGATATACTGGATCGTGGCGATGACGAAATCGCAATACTCTCCTTATTAAGGTCACTTGATGATCAGGCGAAGGCTAACGGTGGAGCTGTTTTCCAGGTATTGAATGCTTTCACACTTGAAATTGATTAGTATACTATAGAGTAGTATTAATTTACTAGGTAGCTAGAATGATAATAGGTAGGACTAATAAAGAGCAATTTATTGTCCTAATTGCAAGGTCAATGGGAACCATGAGACGATGAATGTTGAAGGAGATTACAGATACGTAGATGCGAGAGCATTTGATGAGTGTACAGACTTTCTTGACTACTTGGAAGACTATGCACAAGACTGGGACAAAGCGTTCAAGAATTGGATTTTTGAGTCAAGACAATGGAAAGAAGATAGGAGAAACTCTCAAACCTATTGGGACCAATGGAATGTAGTAAAGGTACTTCAATATTTCTGTGCTCTGTATGAGTCTTCTAAGTTCTTCATTTTGTCAGTTAAACCAAAAGTCGTTGGAAAACTCTTAGGACAGAGGCAAAAGGGAGTGATTGCTAGATCGGTCCTTTTCAGACCAGGTGGTCGGTTAGCATGTGAATTGGCGCGTCATGGGGTGATCTTGCGTGTTAATAACTGGGTTTTCTGCCACGGTGGTCTCCTTCCTCACCACGGTAAAAGATAATCAGTCTTATCTTCACGTTTCCTCTCGGCGTTGAGACTTGAGAGATGTTTTTTAATTTTGGATTTGACATCCTTCCCTTCATTGTTATGTACTTTGCACAGTTGCATACGGCGTAGAGAGGATAAACAGAGAAGTCTCTACTTGGATGAGAAGCTCTACTGACGATTATGTAGAAAATCCTCAGATGCCATTCATTGCAACTCGGGGATACGACAGTGTGGTCTGGAGCAGACTTTACTCAAGAGAGATCTCTGATCTTGACGACTATCAAATTGACCAGGTAAGTTAAACTTGAAGGCGCCAAAATTCTTAACACTGGTAACAAGAGATATCATCATTAGCTTGGAATAATGTCTTTCCCTGACTTCTTTTCTAACCAGATAAGTAAAGTTCTCCAAGAAACACTTGAAGCCGTCGGTGCCAAGGCGATGGTGGTCGGGCACACTCCCCAGTTATCAGGCGTTAACTGGTACATATATGGAACTCTCTCCCCAAAATCACAAGATCCTTACAACTCTATAATGATAAATTGGGTCTTATCTTGTTAGTGAATATGGTTGCGGCATATGGAGAGTTGACGTGGGAATGTCCAGTGGTGTTCTTGACTCTAGACCAGAGGTAATTAACAGTCTTGGTTCTTGATTAGTCGCTTATATATGTCTTTGTTACATATATTCTTCAGAGATGATGACTCTGTTGTTGTTTCTTCAGGTTCTGGAGATAAGAGGGGACAAAGCTAGAGTTATAAGGAGCAACCGTGACAGGCTTCATGAACTTCAAGTTGCAGATTACATCTAATAAGCTTTTCAAGACAAGAACCACACTCTCATGTTCAAGAGTCAAACGTTTCACACCTTTTAATCAGAATCAACAAAAAAGCAGCAAACAAGACCCAGTTGAGCGAAAGATGCTGCTGAGTGACACCAAACTTTGAACTCTTAATGTATGTATGCATGTATATATACGTATATGAATCATCAGAAACATGAGATACTCATCAAGTACAGGGTTTGTATAGCAAAACGCTGGTTAAACATAAACTTTTGGAGCTAGGTTAATATAAATGGATAACATTATATCACCAACCAAATGTGGATTTTGTGATGATAAGTTACTAAATTAGCCAAAATTCTCTCACCAAATCTTCTATGTCAAATATTGGTGAACGACAATACTCCACAAAGATCTCAATGTTTACTTAAAAACAATTCTAAAAACACACTGAAGGAAATAAACTATTGAGTTTGAGAAGTGGATCTCAATCTTCGAAGCTGATCAACCCAACGATCCTCATTACCATCGGAGGCCCAAACAGGAGCCGTTCCAGGGAACGGGATTGTGCGCATTGCCTCCATAATCCTAGCCGCATTCTCCACCACTAACGGCGATCTTCGACGCCGTTCGTCCTCCTCAAATGCTGTACGGATCTCCGATTCCGGCGTCTCCGTTACCGTTTCCGTATCTGTATCTTCTTCGCTCTCACTCTTCGGCTCTGCGTGCCCGTTTAAAGTAATCGAAGAGATTCCTTCTCCATCTGCTTCCGGGATCATACAATGGCCGTTAGATAGGCCGTTGCTGAAGCCATCTCCACTGATCGGATGACAACTGTCGTCCTCTCCGCCGTCTAGATCAACGGCTGAGATTGGCTCGTAATAGTCCTGCGGATCTTCGACGGAATTAGAGTCTGAGTCGGTCCCGGTGTTGTTCTCTGCAAATAATCAGATCCCAATTCCAAAAAATGAGAGAGAGAGAGAGAGAGAGAGAAAGAAAGAAACAAATCTGGTTTTCCGAATCCTTTTAAGAACAATACAGAAGGAAGAGGAGAGAAGAACCTTCCATGTGAGATCACCTGGAGCGAGAGAGAAGCTGCTTTTATTTTTCGGCAATTCGTGACGGAAATGTGTTATGTCGGAGGTGAAGAGAAAAGCCGATGAAGTGGTGTTACATTGAGTTGACTCTGATCGAAAAGTAACAACCGAGTCGTTTTCTTCACCAGGCTTATAAAGGACTTTACTCTTTAGAAGGCCCAACAATTTCAAAACCGACCTGTAACCGAACCCAAAATATTTGGGTCGTGGATCAATATGGTTCGATTCAACCAGTTCAATGATATTTTAAAATAATAATTTTAATTTTATATATTTTTCTATGTATATATTTATAATATCTGGATAGTATAAAAAATATATGAATAGTTTTCTAAATATCAAATAAGTCATTACAAAATCATAATATCTGAAAAATATTAAAATAAAAAACCAAAAAATTAACAATTATTGAAGAAAAAAAAATTTATTGTTTAATTAGAAAATTCGGTTTAGTGGGTCTAACAGTTTTTTTATTTTTTGTTGGTCAAACCTAGATTTTTAACGGGTCTAACTATCTATATTTTTTTTCTAGTGTGATCGTGTGATGGTGAGAAAACTACCAATAAAAATTGTCTTGTTCGATTTGTAAGTGCATGAACATACCAATAGTTTGGTCTCTAATCAGTCATATACTTCAAGTTTATAACTTTCAACTGGACACAGAATATTAATATTTCGTTGATCACATCAATCTCTCTCTTTCTCTCTTAGGTTCTGGTTTCCTTGCAAATTTGGAATTCAATTAGACAAATACAATATGAACAATCAAAGATCTGATCAAGTATCCGAATTAGTAACAAAAAAGAAGAGCTATATATAATAATAAATAAATAAAAAAGAGCTCAGCAGTGCGGTTTTATATCATCTGAAGGTCAGATGAATGCGAATGACCAAGCATCGCTAAAACCATTTTCATCATTGCTCAATGCACCAGCCGGGAATCGAACCCGGGTCTGTACCGTGGCAGGGTACTATTCTACCACTAGACCACTGGTGCTTCTTGTCAGTCAAGCAAAATAAATATATATATTGTCTACGTAAATAGAACTACCTATGCTCTCACTATCTCACAACTCACATGCGTCCATCACTGCATCTCTCAACCTGCCCGGATCGCTTCGAGTTCATCTTTCATAGTAAATCATCGGGAACTCAAAGCAGTTCGACGATGTTCTCTTCCTCAGTTTCCGTATTCCCATTTTCGGGAATGGTTTCTGAAACGTTCGCATTTGGCTGCCGTTGTATCTTCCAATACATCTACATTGTCTACTTGTTTTTTCCAACTTTTATTTCGGCATTGACCAGGCACGTTCAATATTGTGTGTATCGTTGGAAAATCTGATTCCTATAAAATATAGGGATATGTGTATATATTGTTAAGTTATTATTAGAAATTTAGAAGTGTGGAAGTAACATACTGTAATTTTCTACAACTTTTATCAAAATTTCTCGACGACAGCAGCATCATGAACACAACAATATAATCTAGAATAACATCATAGAAAACCTGACAAAAGAAAAAACAAGAAAAACAAACAGGATCCTCAAGAGTGTGAATCGCCTAAACCTTTTGCCTATTCTTCAAGCAGTGTTTGAATCGCCATTTAAGTCCTGAAAGAAAGATTTGACCCCTTCATAAGTGGACCAACAGATTGCTGCTGCGGGAGCATGGAACAGCATTCTCGGTAGCCATCCCCTTAGAAGACCTCTGTATCCGTCTTTTCTCACAATCGTTCTCAGTACATCGCTTATCGAACTGCTAGAGAAACGGTCGCATCCACACACACCCTGCACATCACAAGAGATTATTGAAGCCATTTCGAGCAAAGATTCATGGATCCAACTGATCATGGCGTTGCTGTTTCTTAAACTCTATGCAAGGTCGATAAAAGTCTTGCAAAAGACATCTAATCAACGCTCAACATGATTACCAACTTCCAGTAGTCTGGTAGTTCAAATTTCACAGATCATTAGTCGCAAAAGACACATCAAACCACTCAAAACAAAACAAGTCCATCTAACAAGTCGTTGACCGATAAACACAAGTTTCTTGACTAAAACCAAAATCTGAAGCTGCAGCATATCAACTATCAAGAGTTCAAGACGCATAACATCTTATATCTATCGTTTATCATTAAAACCACTGTGTAATCTATCTAATCACATTGCCTCCACTATTCTATCCAAAACTGTAGATATTAGAGATAAAGAGCAATCAGATCTAGAGAGAAGGAATCATTTACCTGACATTGCAACTGCGTCTTGACAACGTCAAGCGGCGTGGTCACAGCAGCCGCCAATCCACCAGCGGCTGCTCCAGCCGTGGCATGGACCAACCAACCTTCCTCGTCGCTAACTCTTTCCGGAGAGACCTCCATCAATGCCTTCTTGGCTGCCTCGTACGTCGCGAAGTGAACGGCCGTAAAAGGAGCGTTCATCAGAACCGTCGTCCTGTAAGAAGCATAAAAGGCATTGACTCCTTCCTCGCGCATGACCCTCTTGACGCAATCCCAGACGCCTTTGTAGGTCCCTTCCCCCATTTGCAGCCTCTGTTTCACCATATCCATGGGAGTGAAAACTGCGTCGCTTGAAATAGTCGCGAAGACGCCGGAGATCGCATGCGCGGCGGAATTGTTCGGATTTCCGCCGGATAAGTACTTCTTCGATACCTCGTAGAAGGAGAAATAAACGGCGTGAGCGGGTCCGGCGCCGAGACCCATAGCCCAAATCCCGCGGTACAGAGCCGAAGGTCCTTCCTTTAGGATAATTGAACGGAAAGCCTGCCGGATTCCGACGGGTTTCAACGGACAGGGTCGGAGCGCTTGCATATGGGTCTTCACGGTGTCGACGGGGAACATCGCCATATGCTCGACGCAACCAGCTATCGAACCCGCGATCATGAATTGCCAGAATCGAAGGCCGTCATGAGCGATTTCCGGTCGAAAATCCGGTGTCTGAGAGACCGGTCGGAGGTCTGGCTCCTGGAATTTGGATGCGGTGGTAGCCTCCGTAGCCATTAAGGGTTTCGACCGTAGATCGGGAAGCCCTTGGCAGTCGGCGGCGGAGACAAAAGTCCTGGGTGGGGAGGCGGTGAAAGTAGGGTTTCCGGAATGGCTGGAGAAAAGAAATGATTCCAAATCGGAATGTGAATAACCGAACAAGAGAGACGGCGATTACACGGGTGCAATCTGTAATGGAGAATTCGTGTCGTCGTGGATTACATTATCTCTTACTTTTCCTTTTTATCTGGGTTTCCAAAAATCCGTGATGACAAAGGGTTTGAATGTTCCTCCAAATCTTTTTTTTTTTAATTCTAACCGGAATTCTATTAAGGTTTTGGTCTTTATATTTTCGGTTGACCCTCTCGTTACTACCAAGACGAAATGTTTTTTGCAAGTGCCAATTTGTTTTGTCGATGCGTTACAAGCACAGGTCATTGAGGTACTGTCTTGTCGTACTGATGCTGATGGAAAAAAATGACATGTCGAAGAAGTTTATGCAGAGGCCCACTCTTCTGATACATATAATGGATCTCATCCACTGATTTTTTCTTTCTCCGGTTATGCCATTTCGGTTTACTTGATCATATACTAACAAAGTGTACATCCATAGCAATTAACTTGCTTTTTATGAATGATCAAGAGTTTTTGATCATAGACAGTCACACGCGAAATATGTGATTTGGAGTATATCTTTTTTTTTTTTTTTTTGATAATACTTTGCATGTACTGATCAACAACATTACAAACAGTTTCAGCACTGATTCGTTCTCTACATATGTACTACGAGGCATGCATGATTGATTGACATATTTGCCATCACCCGGTCCGTCGGGAAAGCTGCTCCTGATTTGTGCTCTCGAAGATCTTGTCCGCATTTCCAACCTCAAATCCATCTCGTCGATGATACTCTTCAATCTGCGTTTTCAAGGTTTCATGAGTGGAGTTCCACAAAAACAGCTTTTCACATTATCATAGTAACTGAGAGGATGGGAAGCAACCAAGCAACAAATCGCATCCATTCACAAAATAGGTTGAGATTCATTCAGAAACTGTCACTAACCTCGCTTTCGGGTACATTTTGGAACTGGGGAAGCACAAGGCGTTCAGCAAACTCAATGTAGGAACAAGGGATAGATTTGATGACACCATCAGCGAACTTGAAAGAAATTGAATCTGCTACAGTTGAGCTTTGTAGCAAACCACCATCAGGGCTAACTGAGAGAAAATAGAAAGATATATATATATATATGTGTGAGTCAGTCGTTTGTAAACCCAATTTGCTCAATTCCATGACACCACCAAACCTTTAAGAACTCCTCCTTCTGAATTCAATTTGAAACCTTTCTCTTCTAGAAACTGATTGAGCTTCTTAATTTTGTTCAGATGAGATTTGAGCCGATGGACAGAAATGGTGACGTGGTTAAGTGCATAGCCATTGGCAAGAGTCCATGCTGCGTATTCACTTTCCCTACACATCAAATTAACCAAACACACCTTCATCAGTTAGAAAATTAATAAACTCTGGCTTGACCTGAGAAAAACAAAAAAAAAACAAGGAGAACAAGAAGACCATGTATGTACCTAGCCAATTGCTCAAACTCAGAAGAGAGAGGCTTTTCCCAAGGTAAAGAACCTAAAGCACTAGAAAGAGCAGCATACTTTTTCCCATACGGAGCTGCTTGGGTGTATTTTCTGATCACATCCTGGAAACAAGAGGAAGATAATTGCCTTCAAATTGAGCTCATACACAAATCAAACATCCAGGGGGTCAAACCAATGACAGTACCTGAGTCTGTGAAGTCATCTGTTCCACAAGGAGCTCTGATATAAAAACTCTTGGTAAAGGACCGCTAACGCCGCTTCCACCAGGAACAGCAGAGGTATCAGGAGGAGCAAACCACAACGCTCTAAGCTTTTTGGCCGGAAATATCAGCTCATCCATTTGAGTATATCCATGGTCAAGGAAAAAGCTTGCCAGCGAGTCAATCCCATAACCACCAATCTAACACATTTCCATTACAAGAGTCCAATAATGAGCGACTTAACTTTGATTTAAACCTTCAAACACTTGGGCAGTATATAAGAAAAGGGAAATGATACCCCGAACGTCCTGAAAGCGAGATGGTCATAGCAAAGCTGTTCGTCGTCAACGGATTTGACAAGTTCCAAGACGGATCTAGGCGTCGGGTTTCGGTTTAGGTAAACCGTTTCCATCTGCCCTAAGACGCTCCTGAAGAAAGATTCGCCAACCTGGTCAACAGTTAAAACAGGAAACGAAACGATCAGGTAATGCCTCGTTTTGACCTAGATTTCGATTACGACTACAGCTAGATAAACAAAATAACGGACCTGTGAAGACAATCCGCGAGAATGATTATGTGTTGACATCGAGGCTCCTACAGAAGCAGAGACGACGGAGAGATCGCGCTTGCCGATGGAAGGAAGCCGAATCGGAGATCCAGCAGAGAGTGATGATCGTAGTCGGAGAGGAGGAAACGAAGAAGGAACAGAGTGGTCCAGGGAGGCTTTGATGGCCGATGAGTATAGAGAGATCATAGCGGAGATTCCTTGGTTTTTACGCCGGAAAGCGTTTGCAACTGAGAAAGCTCCCATCATATACTGACTGATTTAATGGACGAAAAGAGAGAGACAGAGAGAGAGGTTCCGTGCTTTCTTCTCTCAACAGAGTCGTGTCGTGTCGAATGTACTGATTGATGTACATACATCTGTCTGTCTGTCTGCTGTAGAGTTTATCATCTGATTCTTNTTTTTTTTTTTTTTTTTTTTTTTTTTTTTTTGTATTTCTTTAACATTGAAACTAGATCATTCGTTACCTTTTCAGAAATCAATAAACTATACGAGGTTTAGTTTGTGGCAGATATATAATAGCGACTTTAGACAAATCATACAAGCTTGAAATACAATGGACCCTCACCCATATATATACGTCACCCCATTATACAAAGGTGGACCTATTTTGTGATGGATAGATGATGATGGGTCTATCAATTATAGTTTGGGCTTTATGTAGTATTAATGGGTTATAACTTGCATACAATACAAAAGAGGAGAAGAATCAAATGAGCTGCTCAAAATCTGTATATCTCGAATACTACTACAATTCACAGAGGCATGTTTTAGAGAGATTGGCATTAAGGAGACACAAACTTCCTAGTTTAACAAAAAAAGAAGAAGAATGTTACATGTACGTGAAACCAGTCTTGACAGTACTTCACCAGATTACTTGCATTCTCTATAAAACTTTTAANTAAAAAAACCCCCCCCAAAAAAAAAAAAAAAAAAAAACAAATATCTGAAAGATTGACAGATGTTTTTTTCATCAAAAAAGTGTGTCATAACTAGGTTGCCAAAGATGCATTGGTCAAGTGGCTACGACGCCATACGCTAGGCTCGACCCAACAATTACAAGTGGTATCAAATGACGGTCATGTTTTTAATCTATTTTCTATTGAAAATACTTAAACAAATATGTCTCTGTTATAAACGAGAATTGTCTCTGTTACATAGTGTGGCCCCGACAACGGATCGGTTAGTTTTCGATTAAAACATGTGGTGAATCCTTTTTTAGCCTCAGGGCCCACCAGTTCGACGAAGACTTGCCATATACGTCCTCTTCATGTAATCTTCAGCTCCTTTACTCAAAAGATATTTTTGCATCTCTCTTTCTTTTTTGTTTTTGTCGTCAAGAAGATATTTTTCATAAGAAATAATAATAATAATAATAATAATAATAACTAAAATGTTGATAAATTAAAAAAAAAAAAAAAAAACCACACAGCGAAGGTTGGAGATATTTGTCTTTCAGATAATTTCCCCCCTTTTAAGTCTCCCTTTTCACGAATCGACCCTACAAATAATTCAAATGAAATCCATGACAAGATAAATTAATAAGAAAAATAGTGTTTAGGGTTCTCTAGCACAAATTACTCTTATTACGAAAATGGATAATTATAATTGGAAATTAGTCTAGGCTAAGATGCAAAGACAAGAAGAAATTATAGAGATAGACGTTCTACCTTAAAACGAGGTCGTTTATCAGCGTTGAGTTTTCGGACTTGATATCTTATCTTCTTAGAGAAGAGCCTACTCTGCCTCTTCTCTTTGTACCTTAACACACTCGCTTCTCTTCTCGTGTTCCTCTCTTCGTCCATCACCGGTACTTCTCCCCTCTGTATAAACTCCAAATTATTAATACTAACTGATAAAGATTTTTAAAAAGGGTACTAATCATCATAACTTGAACAACAAGTAAGACATTCACGCTAACTAACATAGAGCGCACTGGCCGGAGCCATAAGCATTGCAGTATCTGTCCATAGAGGTTGCTGGCAATCAGACCAAGCTTCAATAACTTCTTGATGGTTCAGATTCAGCTTCAGACCCAACTCTTTTTCTTCATAATCCGTCGAAATATTGTCCCAAAACCCGAAACTTGAGCCTTCTTGATCAGCACTCAATCTTTTTTCTTCTTCGTCGTCGTCATCTTCTTCTTCCCAGAATCCCCAGGCGAGTTCACGAGAGCAGCTTAAACTGTCAATGGTGATGTCGAAAATGCCGTCGAAATCATCAGTAGAATGGTTGTGTTGGTCTTGAGAGAAAGCATTAATGGACTCGAAGGTTGAAGAAGGTTGATGATTAACCTCTGTTTCTTCTTGTTCTTCTTTCTTTGGTAACCTTAGTGTATCCATATATGCCTTATCTTTTCTCTGTTTTTTTTTTCCTCCACTCTAATATTTTTGTTTGTCTATCAGTCAACAATCATCATAAGGAATATTATATAGACATTATTTCTTTAGTACTTTTATATGAAGTGTAATCGATACGACGTGGCATCTTATCCCAAAAGTGACCGCATAATCCAAAGCTGATTGGCTTTGAGAGTCCAGCTTGGAACCCATTCGTGGGACCTCTCTTACTTTTTTTCAAATGTGATAGTATTCTCACATTTATTGTTTTGTTTGTTAAATATAAATAACACGCATTTTGAATAATATCCAAGTATTCAAAATATCTACGGAAACACTTGTAAGCTTATATACCACATATAGATCTTACATGAGAATATATATCTTAATACTACTACTAAGAATAAAATCACGTTTGTGAAAACAAAACTCATGGAGTAATAGGTATTAAATGGATTTATAGATTTCTTTTGAAGGAAGTTAACACTAGCTCGCCTGGTTTTATTTGGATTTGCTCATAGAGAACATGGATGATGAATCTGTCAATGAAAGAAACATGATATTTGATGCAAAAGGTAGATAGAGCATCGGATCGTTAAGCTTCCTCAGTTTTTATTTCTGAACAAAACGTGTTCTTCAGTAGCATTTAACTAGTCATGTTTAAATCGAAAAGTGACCTGTATCTTCAATAGACATGATGCACCAAAAGATCACTGAATTTTGTAGCAGCAATTGCATTACACACAGCGTAAATCTGGTTATAGATCTCGAAACATCTGAATGCTACGAAGACGTTGCAACATTCGTTCATTACGCTTATTGATTCCATCTCTGAACAAATTGCTACCTGTGCAGTCTGAAGTTTTAACGGGTCGAGTCTGTCTGCTTAGTATCCTGAGTTCCTTGCTCCTCAAGTACTCTGCACCTTGTGCCTGAACTGTTTGCGTATTGACAATTACTCAGAACAATCAGATATATTCCAACAAACACTCTGTTAAAGTTTCTATCTATTCACCAAACTCTCCAACCAGAAGATTTCCAAGATCATAATGTAGGTTGAGAGAAATCAAGACCAATATATCTTCCAATCAAACAAATCAACATTCAGAGGCAATTGCAATGGAGTTTAAACAAGACACCGTATAAATGAAAATACCTGAATGTGCAGATGTTAAGGAGGCAGCTGAATCCCTTAGTCTCCTCACTTTCTCAGCAGCATCCGAAATTTCAGAATACTCTTGTGATTCTGGTTCAATAAAGCTATCCTTGTTAAGGCTCAATAGCGCATTTTCAGACGCCTAGGTAAAAGTTAGCACAATGTCACACAGTAAGTTCCTATTCCTTTGAGGATGTTAAAAATCTCCAACCCTTCTTCTGATGCGAACATCTCACACCATTACTAACAGAAACTAGCTTATATATTTAGAGAAGGAAGAGTAAATCACCTTTTCTGCAATAGAAGGGAATCCATTTTCCATGGACTGGAATGCAAAATTGGTCCACTCCGAATGTGAAACCCTTAGCCACAAACAGCTTGAGGAATTGAGCTCCCGCAAATTTAATGCCTCATACCTCATGGCCAAACAACTCTGCTCAATATTTAACAACAAAATATGGATAAGCAAGCCGAGAAAAGAGCGCAGATCCATCGGAAAATCTTCCCTCATAAATCGTGAGCTTCTTAAGATAGCAAACGACTAAGCTGAAGCTCAAAGATAATTTCGGGTCGAAATGAACAGAATACGAACCTCCATATCGCCGATCAGAGCAAAAGCACGAGCGAAGAATTCAAGCACGGAGAGCTTTGCAACGATGGATTCTCCAGTGAGCTCACCTAATACGGCAGCCGATTCCGATCTAGTGAAATCACCCAAGCGAGATCTAACCTCGGAAAGCGAATTCACGTTCATCGCAACCAGAGAAAACTCGAGAATCCGAAGAGATTCTTCATCGAACCTGCAAAATCAATGAAAAGAAGGCACAATCGGTTCAAGTCAACACAAGAGAGAAACTGAAATTTTCAGGTGATTGTGAGAAAACGAAGAACCTTCTTCCCTGTATCCGACTGAGAAAGAGATAACTCTGATCAGCGATCATCGAGTCCGACATTTTTTTCACAGAGTTCGCCGGGACTAATTTCGAATCTTTTTCGGCAGTGTGCCTTTTGATTTGAAAATTTTAAACGAAATCCTTGAAAATTTTGGCGCATCTGTTTCTTTTTGTCAGCGCATCCTAGTAGAAGAAGTCGTCGTTTTAAGGAAACAATCAGCAACGGGCCGTGAGTACGTGTGGACATGAACTTTTGTATTTACTCTCGGCCCATTAAGGTCGAAAAACGATGCCGTTCTACGTGACACCTCAGCGAGCGATACAAGGGTTCTGGTAGTAGTAGGGTTTTCTAGTTTTGTCTCCGTTTTCTCAAGGCAAAGGCTAATTTCATCTTCCACCGGACGATTCGTGAAAATGGTGAAAGGACGCCAAGGAGAACGTGTCAGGTTATTCCTCGCTGCTTCTCTCTACTTTCTCTGATTTTTTCTCTGAATAAACTTGGGATAGATACTCAATTTCGCTGCATCATTTGCCTTTTTTTACCCTTTTTGTGGATCTCGCTTGTTAGATTTTCTCAGCTGATTGTTCGACGTGTTTTAATATCTTTTTTTTTTTACCCATTTTTCTCCATGTATTGTTTGATTTTTGCTTCATTGAGTTTTGTTTGTCTGTGATGCAGACTCTATGTCAGAGGAACCATACTTGGCTACAAAAGGTGCGCCAATCTTTACTTATTAAACTTTACTTGATTAACTCATCTTTGATATGGCTCGCATAAATATAAATAAGAAAGTTTGGCTGATGTCGCTGGTTCATACACCTTATATGACCGTATAGATTAGTTGCTTATTGGATTCAAATGTGACACGATGATTTTGCTCACTGTTGTTCTCCTAGAACAGTTATTCTTGTCACAAATTTAACCAATTGGGAATCAAGTTTTGGCTGATAAATATTAGCAACAGAAATCACTGCTTAGTGTGTGATAGATTGCAAAGTGGCCTGGTTTGTGTGTTTACATTATTGTTTGATTTGTGTCGTTAAAGACGTTTTTATGGGTAAATATGATGAATAGGTCGAAGTCGAACCAGTACCCAAACACGTCCTTAATCCAAGTCGAAGGAGTTAACACCACAGAAGAAGTGGCATGGTACAAAGGAAAGCGAATGGCTTACATCTACAAGGCTAAGACCAAGAAGAACGGTAGTCACTACCGATGCATTTGGGGCAAAGTCACTAGGCCTCACGGTAACAGCGGCGTGGTTAGAGCCAAATTCACCTCAAACTTGCCTCCTAAATCAATGGTATTCCAAATCATTTCACTCCAAATGTTTTTTCTTCTCTTTTCTAGTTCAAATTCTGTTTGGGTTCTAACAGTATTTGTGATTGTTTTCGCAGGGAGCTCGAGTTCGAGTGTTTATGTATCCGAGTAACATCTAAACCTTTGTGTGCTCATCAACTGGTTTTTTGTCTGCAAGTCTTTTTGTTAGTGGACCTTCTTTTTTATAATTTGATTTTTGAAGCTATGGAGAAAATGTTGTTTCGTATTCAAACTAAAGGATCTTTCTTGTGTGTTTATTATTTTGCTAAAATTTGCAAACCCTGCCTTTACAATTTGTTCGTCGCAAGTGACAAAGCTAACAACGGTCCAACGATCAGATAGACCAACTACCTAATTTTAAAGAATCAAATGAAATGTAAATTATTAAGACGAGTTCCTGTGAGACGTGGCATTTGGATCTACACGTGTCTTCGATTATTGGTACCATATTAAATTAATGTAACCGATAATCAATTTTTGTAGTCTCTCTCAGCATCTGAGGACTGAGATATCATTTCATTGAATGGTCGACACACACAACACCTCGCATTTGCAGTCATGGCGTCGATGCCGATCAAACTTCTTCTCTTAGGCTTTTACGTTTGTCTTCTCGGCTTCGCGTCACCGTCGTCGTCGTCATCATCTGATCTTTCTGAAATATCTCTTCCATCTTCGTCCGCCTCACCAAAAGTCTCCCTGGGCTTTTACTATGAGTCTCTATGTCCGTATTGTTCTTCCTTCTTAGTTAACCACCTCGTAAAGCTCTTCGAAGACGATCTCATATCGATCGTCGATCTCCATCTCTCTCCGTGGGGCAACACCAAGCTCCGTCCCGATAACGTCACTGTCGTTTGCCAGGTCCTTCCTTGCTTCTTCCACTAGCTTGTTTTCTTCAGTTTACGATTCGATTAGATTAGTTTAAGCTTTAATTTCATGGTGTGGAAGAAATCGTGAGTAATCTGACTTTTCCTGAAATGCTAATTGCATCTCAAGATTGACAAATTAGCTTTCTCTCTTTTCGAAGCGAAACTCACTGATCAAAGATGATGCTTTTTTGGTAATTGTTGCAGCACGGGGCATTGGAATGCTTCTTGGATACCGTAGAGGCTTGTGCAATTGATGCTTGGCCTAAATTGGTAAGTGCAATGATGAGATCTGATTTGTCGCCGTTCCATTTGAAACCAATTAGATTACCATAACTCTCATTTGATTGTCGCCACTTCCGTTGCAGAGCGATCATTTCCCGTTCATCTACTGTGTGGAGAGTTTGGTGACTGAACACAAGTACGACGAGTGGGAGACGTGTTATGAGAAGCTCAATCTCAACTCAAAACCTGTTTCCGATTGCCTCACCAGTGGACATGGAAACAAGGTTAGTCCCTCTGAACATGTGTAGTTTGTTGTGGTTGCTTTTGAGCATTGGAATGTTAGATTCCTGAATCAGTGATACGGTTTTGCATTGTTATCTGGTTGAGCAATACAAGGATATCCAGAGCAGTGTTATACTTTCATAAACTCGCTTCCAAGCTAGATTTCTGTATCCGATGTTCTTGTTTTGAAGCTCCTGGGTTATGTTATGTGCATCCCTTTTGTAATCATTTCACTTGCTGCAGCTTGAGTTGCAGTATGCTGCAGAAACGAGCGCACTTCAGCCGCCTCATAAGTACGTGCCTTGGGTTGTCGTGGATGGTCAGCCACTTTATGAGGTTCGTATATAGATGCCTTCTTTGCAAAATCTACTTAATTCTTACCATGCCCTCTTACTCCTCTGTGGATGTATGAGAATTGAGAAGTGTCTCCAATAGATGAAGAATGGATGCAGCTGCCTAAATAATCCATTGATCAATGGAAACATAAGTTCTCTGTATGTGTTTGTGCTTTGATGTTTCTTGGCTTTGAATTTACCTCGGTTTTTCTCTCTCTGTGTTTCACTGCAGGATTATGAAAACTTCATAAGCTACATCTGCAAGGCTTACAAAGGTAATAAAGCACCCAGTGCGTGCGCCAAATATACTTTGGGCAAGACCAGTCACAGGGTGAAAGTGAAACGCTCCCCTCTGGTTTGCCGGAAAGGAGTTTCGATGTGGGATTGGTTGGAACATATCAAAACCTCTTTCTTGTCACGCATCGACATTACAGGCCTGCTGTAAACACCTCCTCTTTCTTTTATGCTATGGAACAAAAACACCTTGAAAAAGCTATCTAGATTCTGTGGTTTGATGAATATGTATAATCTATATCAGAATGTATGTTTGTTTGTTCGGTGTGACTTGTGAGAGACCTTTAAAAAATCACACTGCTTTTATAAGTTTGTGTTATTAGTAGTAAGACCAGTTGGGGGGAGAAAACACAGAAATGCATACGGTGCTTAAGATGAAGACTGAAAAAACAATTCAGATTTTAATGATTTGATCATCCAAGTTCAAAATTTGACCTACAAAACCTTTTTCAAATCAAGCATAAGAGATATGATGGACTTTCAGTTTGAATTGGGTTAAATTCGGTTAGTTGGATTTTGGCTTTTTGTTCGGTTAATTGTCGACTTAGTTAAAGTCAAATGTTGTCCTAACAATATTTGGCTTGATTTAATACGATTTTGTTAATATTAGCCAATACAAAAAAATATAAGTTAGGTTGAATCCGAATACACCTGGGTTGAATCCGAATACACCTGTCACTAGTAGGAGAGGAGTCTATTAGGGTTGAAGAGAGAACAGTAACGTAAGGACCGTGAGACCGTGACCCACTACGCACTTCGACGTTGACCGAAACTTCAATATGTGTATCGAAATTTATGTGAAAATGTACTAATATCCTCCTACGAGTGAATCGATAAAAAAAACAAAAATGGTTAGTTTCATTACAAATTTGTTTGTAAAGTTCAGTTATCAAAACAAATTTGTTTGTGGATTAAATTTTAAACATTACAGAAAAAAATCTAGCGATATCATCGACTTTATCGTCCATGAAAATCCCAAAGTAAATGTAACTAATGTTGCTAACTGGTTACATCCTTACAGACCATAATCGTAAATAATTACAGAATAAAAGTAATATGGCTTGGCTGCTGGGTCGTCTTTATCAAGCCCATGTGGTGATTAAGAACAAAACAAATTTGGATAATGATTTTGAAGGACCACGAATCTTAGCTATCTACAATACGGGAAAACTGTCTCAAATTATATAGACTATTAATGTAAAACGCTAAAACTACATATAGTGTACAGCGACTCTTTTATCCACAAGCTAAGAACGGTCACGAACATTATACGATCTTATAATGGTCAACCAAAAGGACCAAAACTATGTTCATTACTGACGACATAAACCAAAAACTTCCATTCCTTTTTTTTTTTTTTTTTTTTTTTTTTTTTTTTTTTGTTGTTCATTACTGGCGACAAAAGAAAAACTTCCATTAGATAATTTTCGTATTTTATAGTTTATGTCGTCCATTAGACCGGAATGTGTATCATAATTAATTATGGTATCATCATCATGTATCATAATTATTTATGGTATCATCATGTACGATGGATTTTTTTTTTCTTTTTTTTTCTTTTTTCTTTTTTGAGAAAGGGTGATCATCATGTAATATGATTTGAATTTAAATCTGAAATTGAGTATGTAGGATGTGTAAACGACAACAACAAAAACTATGTCACATCATTAATATATACTAAAACTATATGTAAACTTCACAAAATTGGTATGTTTTCTTATATGTATACATAAGATATTTGGTTTAAATTTGATTACTATTTCTAGAAGAAGGCACAACGGTCATCATCATACGTATAAAAGTCGATGTTGAGATTTCGATACAATTTATAGTTTGAAAGAACTATTTATTATCCTCAGTGGAGGTATGAGGACTATAGTTTCTCACAAAAAATGAGACAAAATTTATATTATTATATTATGTGGATATGTAAACAGTGTAGAGATTTAGCCAAAAGTATACCCATATAATATAATAATATAAAATTTGTCTCGTTTTTTGTGAAAGATTATAGTCCTCATACCCCCACTGAAGATGTTCTATTATCATCACTTTATATAAAAACTCATAACCCATTAGCTAATCAACATTATCATAGTTGCAATTGTTTTCAAATATTTGAATTGTAAAACAGAAATTCATATATTTCTATCAGCTATTTACGACTTTAGTCTAAGTACGAATATAATAACAAATTGAAGGTAAAAATCACATAATGTAACGTTTTCTAACCAACATATAAGGCAAATTTAAACAAACCATTTGAATCTGTAGATCTATCTATATCAAATATCGATTCCACTCAAATGTAAGATTATTAGGCATTTTTATTTAGCCACATAGATATAGACATTTGCTTATAGGAGAGAATGTCTATCCATGAGACATACTTCTCTAAAAATTAGTCGAGACCTTTTCTATAGGCNAAAAAAAAAAAAAAAAAAAAAAAGTGGGTTAGAGGTAAAAATTGTTGAAGAGCAATCGTGTGGAAAGGGCACGTATACGAACACAGTAAACACGAGGCCTCATGTCGGTCGGAAATCGTGGCAAACAATACTGTCGCACGAGTCACAATCTTGTTCTGTTCATATGACTTTTACCATCTTTCCAAGGTTATTTTCGTACACGTGCGTGTGTACGTATATGAAAGCACATACGTACACCTAGCTAGTATTCACTATTCACGAGTCCAAATAGAAAATGCTAACCAAAATATTTACTCACTAAAAAAAGATATATTGAGTTTATTGGCACACAATTTTGAAAGGGAAAGTGTTATACATTTTTATTTAACACTCGTATATATGTAACAGAATGCATTTTTATTTATCACTGGTAGACGCACAAATGTAACAGAATGCATTTGCTTGAAAACGAAATTTGTGGGATTAGTAAAGATGACATCATCTTCAAGCAAATAATGTTTCAAATTATAATTAAGAGGTATATTATACGTACATACCTCTTGCGTACACACACAGTGAACGTATATACGCATGCTGAAAACAACCTTTCGCTGATATCTAAACTCTTCACGAAACACAAAACTTAAATTTCAAGATCGTTTAGATGGTGACGTTTGATCACAAAAGAAAGATATATCTGCATACTATATAAATAATATACATTACGCGAAAAGAAAACAGCATAGTCTTGAAAGTGCGTGTGGAGTACATGCGAATTTTAATAGAATTCAAAATTCCAGAACTTAATGAATCAGAGATTCTCACATGAACTACAATAAAATATCGGTTGTCCGTCTTAATATATTTTCACGATCGATCAACTCCAAAAAAAAAAAAAATTAGTTACCACGGAAGAAAAAGAAGATGAAGTGAGTTCACACAAATATGTATGTATATATATATAGAAAAATATAAATAAATTACACTAAGGAGGTACGGTCTCAGCGACAGACGGAGCACCGGCGTTACAACCGTCTCCTTCACTTTTTCTAGACGGAGCGACGTCAACTCTAGCGGTGGTAACAGTCGGAGGCCGTTTCCGTTTCTTTTTCTCATAAGGAATCCCACGGGCCTTAGCTTGACTTTCTCTGACTTCCCTCAAGTAAATCCTGACCGCACGTGCGGCGAACGGGTTCGAATCGGGCCGTCCACCGTTCTCCTCGTAGGCAGCTCTCAACCGTCCGATCAGAGCATCGAGAGATCCCCAAGCTTGCTTGAGAGGACAAGTGCAAGGAGACGGAGGTTGCTGATGACCGAAGTAAGGACAAGCCGCCACGTGGACTTTGGTTTTGCCGAACTGGTCTAGGTACTTGAGGAACTCGATCACGTGCGCTCCGCTACACCGTGACAACGCGAGAGGCGGCTTGTGGTTCTTGAGGTATTGCAAGAACGTGTTCCAGTCGCGTCGTTTTTGTGACTCGTACCGGCTAGGCGTGGCTGGCGGTGAAGATGGCGTTACTACGGCACCAGTGACAAAGGACGGACCCGGATCGTCACCGTTAACAGGGTCGGGTCGTTGTGACCCGGAATCCACCGATTCCATTCAAAGTAGGGTTTTCTTTGGTGGTTTGGGAGAGTTTGATTTAGCTTTTGTTTTGAGAATAGAGCGGATGGAGAATTAAGTGTTTAGTGTTTTAAAAGAGAGAGAAGAGAGAGAGAAAGAGTGTGAATGTTTGTTAGATTTTGGGGTTTTATTTATTTAATTTTCAAAGACAAAAGTAATAGGAAAATTTGTTTTGGGTTGAATAGTGTGAATTGCGAAAGAAGTAGAAGATGAAGAAACTAGAAAGAAGAGTGGAAAAATAGAAATGTGAGAAAACTAAATCACGTGGTCATGGCCCTACTCACAGGCCACTTGACACTTTTTACTATTCTATTTAGGTCGAGTGTGGGCCTATGCTCAAATCTTTTAACTTTACTAATTAAAAATTATATCTATACCACTATTATTATCGGAAATTATTTGATTTAATTATTTGAATTCTAAACCAATCAAGAAATAGCAAGTAGGGAATATAGATCTGAAGATAATTTGTTGTAATTTAAAATTTCTTGGTTTATATGTACTTAACTTGTTTGTTGTTCTTGTTTTCCTATAATGAATTTTATATCGTACATAAATAGGTATCTGAAATAGACTTTTTGTGATGAGATGCCAATACATCAACACCATGAAAAGGAAAAAAAAAAAAAAGGAAATGATATTTTTTAATTCCTCCCTCCCAAAAGTTCTCCGAATCAAAATTTTATATAGTCAAATCCAGTGTTTTGCATATATCGAAAGCCGCCTAGCTTGTGCTTAAAAAAATTAGTTATTGGTTTATTACTTGCTTTCACAAATCATTGTTACAATATTATTAAATATCTCATTTGATGATACATATACATTGTTAACATGTACCAAATGAGTCTTGCACTAACGACGAATTCTCGGACCACAACTTATATGTCCTTGAGCCTTTTAGCTCGAGCCTGTGTTTGAAATATGGAAAAGGTCATCTGCTATAGTTTTTAACAAATGATGGTATTTAGCTGGTCGTTAACATATCAAAATCAAATCGTATGTTTGTAAGATTAAAGTCGAATACACACTCGATCTTTAGTTACTAACGCAAACCCCGAGTTCGATCATAGTACCAGAAGCAATTCAGTACAGTCTGATTTTCGATATGAAATTTCGTAGTTAACAAATTAACGACGTTCAATTTTCAGAAAAATCCGACTTCACTCGTTCGAAACGCATCCGATTACTTATTAAAAGATGGACCATCGTGCTGAGAGTGATAGATATCAATGAAATGACATTATTTGGAATCTGACAAACATAAAAGTTTGAAAATCCAGAGTCGAGTACACCTCCACCATCCAAATATGGAAAAAATAAAAACTATTTGGCCCCACTCTGCACTACATATGCGTACGTGTGCTTGGAAGTTTTCTTACATTTTCATTTTTTCAGATTTTGTTATTTTTGAATTGGAAATTATAGAAGTCACGTAGACATCTCGATTACCTTTGTACTTGTTTTTTTACAGGCTCCAAAATATACATGATATTTGGGACGGGACTGATCGAGCCAAAAGAAGTTTGCCAAGGAAGTTCAATGCTCAAAAGCAATACTAATCCTTTCCGTTTGGTCATATAATTGGTTCACATGTGATTAAAAAAAAAAGTTTGTGTATTAAGCTACTTAGCTAGTAACGTTTTTATTTTAACCGGTGAACCAAAACAAAAAATTTCGGTAGGTCAACCTAGCACGGAGACGCATTTTACATTGTTTATCAAACCAAATGATTCATTATAACATCAATGAGTGTATGTGCCCAGTCCACATAACATTAAACATGCGCGAATACGCCAATAGTAATACCATTTTATCAGTGTATTGTTGATTATTTGTTGTATCCAATAATTAAAAAACAAAAAGAGTCAATTAGAGATTTGTCCTTTCGAGCATATACACAATATCATGGTATGCCCATTGACAGGACGTCTTGACATTGTGGTTTGTCATTCATTATTAATGCTTTGAATAGTAAAAAATTCTTTAAACAAAAAAAAATGGCAAAAAAATTCCAAATTTTCACATGCTCCGAAGATTAGAATGGATCTCGACCCGGAATTCTCCAATTAACAAATAAATAGTGTTAGTTATCAAATTTTCTACCAAAAACAAAACTATGCAAGAACGACAACTTGAAGATAAAGAGTATGACTGACTATATATAGTGCCTTGGTTGTAGTACAATTTTGGCCAAGGAAAAAAAGTTATTTAAAGACTTTCCAGTCACTAGTCAAATCAACCAAATTGTGCTGTAAATAAAAAATGGTTAACTCGAATTATAGTATTTACAGTATCTATCCGCGTGTACGTATCATGCTTGTATTTATTTTCTTGATATGCCATTTAATTCAATTCACTTGAAAGTTATATACGCATTGGTAGTGTCTATATCTCTTCACTTGTTTTATTTTATTTGTTTGCTACGCTACTAACTGCACATCTTTTTATTCTACTGCAAGAATTCAAAACCATAATATGTAGAGAAAAATAAAACAACAAAATGATCAGGATCCGATGCCTATTTTGTCTAGCACTATGATAATTACTAATTAGGAGGCCATAGAAGTCAATGTTGCAGTCCCCACAATGTGTTTATGAACAATAAAATATGAATTAAATTAAATTCAAATTATTGGTTGGTGCTTACGACCCACCACCCACACACATCAGTATCTTTATAACGACTATTCAATCTCATTTGTTGCCTGCCTGGTGGATGGTGATCATATCAAACGATCGATTCTCTTTCCAAAACCTATCACAATTCATAACTGTCCGTTCGAAAATTTGATTCCCTTTGTTTTTATTTGTTTTTAAGAGCCTCATGCACTAAAAGTAAAAACTTAAAAGTTTTATTTAGAAAAGTAAACTGTAAGAGAATTGACCCCCCAAAAAACTGTAGTATAAAAAAATATGAATCCATTTATATTTTACAATTTTTTTGAGTTAGAATCCTATGAATTTTGACACATTTTCAAACAATATATAATAGTTTATGTAAGATCATTACATGTTCCCGCGTCAGATGCCCGACAAAATAGAAACATAGAAAGAAATCTATACGTAATATAGAGATGAGTAACTAAAAACCATATGAAGCGTATGGATCGTGGTTTTTGTTGCATATGTTTGAAAATTATAATGTTCTTTATACAAATACTCCATAGATTAAGTTATGTCCATAAAACAGGATCTCTCTAACGTAAGGTATTAATTGTTTATAATCTCTATTCCATTGAAAATGGTCCCGTAGCTCAGTTGGTTAGAGCGTTGGTCTTATGAGCCGAAGGTCGCGGGTTCGAGCCCCGCCGGGACCATTTTGTTTGGGTGCTTTTTTAAGAACATTTTTTTTTTTTTTTGAAACCTTAACCTTTTGCCTAGTACGAAGAAGATACCAAAAACAAAAAAAACACCTGACGACCACGTTTTCATTTCTTATTATTTCATCAACATTGTAAGCTCTGTCCACTTATGTTCACGTAGTTTTAACATTTTATTAAAACACTCAAAACTGAAAAGACAAGTGACTATAATATAAGAGTTTATTATTATGAAGAAAATATAACATGTTGGAGTTACAAGACATTTGGGAGTATAAAGAAAAATATTTGGTGGATAAATTAAGAACTAGGTTACCAAAATGCAACCCAGTGATAGCTGCAAATCTTTGTTTATAAACCTTTGGAGGGAGAGTTGTTGAGATTTGTCGTGATAGTTTGTTTTCACTTTTCAGTCCATGAGTTTGTAGCGCTTCTCTTGCACACCAGAAACGCCCATCTGTATCTCGATGATAGTGTGGAGTGGCATCTGTTAAAACATTCATAAACAAGAATGCTGTCATTAATCTTTACATCCAAAACTCTCTAGTCTCTAAAAGCTTATTTAAGATTACCTCGATCTGGGGTATTTCTTTGAGGGGAAGATCCGCAAAATATGCATATAAGGCTCTCAGAACAGCCTGCGCAAGAACCAGCCGTAAGAGGAAAATTGGATTAAACCAGAGAATTTGATCATGTGGACGATTTCTCCAGCAAAGGGTTTTAGTCATTAAATTATAAAGGAGTATAACCTGGTGAGATATGACGACGACAGGAGCTCGTTGTCGTTCTAACTCAATGATCACAGGTTCCAGTCTGCATTGTCAAGGAAGCAATGTTTTCTTTGAATTAGGAAGAACGTAGAAGCAGGAAGAAGAAAAGAAGAACCTACCTTTGAATTACATCAAGGTAGGACTCTCCACGAGGGTATCGGTATCGCAATTTGTCCTTTAGCCGAGATCTGCAGTCACTCGCACCACAAGATGAGTTATACAAGTTCTCGTTTCAGGTTTTTTACATAAATGCACATTCTACCAAAGTCACTTACTCGTACTCTTCTGGCATGTTCTTCTTTATCTCTTCATATGTCATTCCATCGCAAACTCCAGAGTTGATCTCATCCAGGGCACGCCATTGCACCTAAATAGGAGAAAATGATTCCCTCGCAGCAAGATATGATTACAAGACATCA
>OVBJ01001655.1:0-25615 GCA_900406535.1 Noccaea bulbosa | reverse complement strand
AATGTCTTTGCTTATCTATAAATGATTCATTTGTATGCATTCATATTTTTGTTAGATGACAATGTTTATGTTTTAATTATTCATATAGGTTTTGGTGTCAAATTATTTTTTATTTAATTGTTAATTAAAAATTTAAGATATTGTTAATAGGTAGATCTTCAAGTTTGTCTATTAGGTAGACCTAACTGATAGACCTCATCGTCCAGAGGTTAAAAACGTAATCGAGGCATGCGTTTTTTTGTTTGTTCATAAGTGGGTGTGGGGTCCGATTACTGTACAAGAGGTTAGTTTTACAATTGTTTCATGTTGTGGTCTAGTCCCCTAGAAAAAACAATGTTATGGTCTATTTTTGGTAATTCCCCCTATTTAGAGCTTATGTTGCTTTCTACTGTTCAGTTTATCGATTGATTTATTTCATAAAGTTTTCATTCTTATTTATATTCTTTATTATTTACATATATTCATTCATTATCATTCATAACACGGAAACAAATATTTCCGCCCAAAAAGAGGGAGACTACCTAGTATTTTATAAATCCTTATAAATGTTTAATAAATCTTTATAGATTATGTATAAATATCTCGACAACTACACATGATGAGATCGGCTTTGTTTATAAAACACTGCTTTACAGAAATGAAAGTGATCTTTAACAGTTTTATTAAGAAAGTTTACAAATTTAGAAGGGAATATTTTTGAGATTGATGCTGCAAATAATCATGGATTAAGGCACGGCTATGGGTGCAGAGCTTGAGAGCCACAGACTCATCGGTCGCCAAATCTGAGCTGTTTGTCTCATTGCAGTCTGCAAAATACTTTCCACTAAACCCTTCGGTTTCGTTTCTCAATGCTACATAACATGTTGTTGCTGCTCCCTAACCACATAACAAAAATTCAAAAGAGTAAAAATATTATCAAATTTATTTAGAAAGCCTTTATTATTACGGTTAGTTCTTAAATTATAGTACTTGCTACGCATGATTTGATTTGTAGTGCCATGTTTTTATATATGAGTCTATGCATATATATTGATGATGATGAAAAAACTTTAATTTGGGAGAAAAAAATACAAAAAAAAGAAGGAATCTAGTGTCAGAAACAGAGGATGATGTTGTTGGGCCATGAATGTACTATTTGAGACAAAAAAGGAAGGCATATACATACAAAACCTACCTGGCTTATAGATTTTAGCAGCTTCGAAGCTATCAAAAACAGAGAATCTGCACCAAACCACATAATGGTTTTATTTTATTATTTTTGTAATTTACTCATAAGATTCCTTTTGCATGCATATCTTTATATATGTATGAAAAAAATTAAGTTCACCTGTCAAAAGACCCTTGTGTGCTCGGATAATTCCAGTTTTAACGATCCCTGGATGGACTGCATTTATCGTTACGTTTGCATTTATGTCCTGTAAAAACGTTTAGTTGTGAATATTTCGAATTATTATCTCTGTAAAAAAAAGAAAGAAAGATGTAATTAGTAAAAAATAATAATCCAATGTACCTTTAGTTGCCTGCTTAACGCTTTGGCATGTAAAATTGTTGCCAACTTTGACTGAGCATATGCCTTTGTCCCATTATACCTGCGATTACATTAACACAAATTATTAAACATAACAAAACCCTAATCATAATCATATTTTTCTTATATAGTTTCAATTATAATACAAGGAAAATAAAAGTAAATTACTTAATGGGATGGAGTAATTTAGGGAAGCAGAAACAATCAGGCTTGACCCAATAGTGAATCACAGAGGAAAGGTTAATGATTCGTCCTTCGATTCCACTCTTCTTTGCCGTATCTATCATTTTGTCTATAAGCATCTCCGTTAATAAGTAATGTCCTGAAAAAGTACACACTTCCCATTATTAATTCTCGTCACTCCATATAGACTATAGTACATATAAACATAGTCATGTGTCCAATAATTACACAAAATTACCCAAGAAATTTGTAGCAAATGTCAGCTCAATCTTGTCTTCGGAGAATTCAAGATTTGGAGAGAAAACCCCCGCATTGTTTCTGCAAATTTCATGATTTTCCTTTAGAAGATTAGATTATTAAGGTCTCATCTCTTGTTTATACAAAAGTATGGTGTATAAATCCAGCGTTCTAGAACTCTACCGGTGTATTAGAGGGCATTTTAAAGGAAATGCTCTAAACTCAAGATCAAGATCTTAGGCTCAAGTTCTTAGAAGACTTTTAAAAAAAAGTCATCTATTAAGATGGTGTGAAAATGCTCTAAACTCCAAACCTCTTGATCGAAAAAAAAAGAAAAAGAAAAGACGGTCTATATATGCATGGATGCATGAGGCAGGTAGTAAAGTGAATCTTACGTACATGAGAATGTTGAGGGGAAGATCTTGTGAAAGAAACTGAGAGCAGAATCTGGTAACGGAAGAGAGAGAGCTGAGATCAATCTCGAATAATTTAATGTCAGCTTCTGGGTTCTCTCTCACTATTCTCTCCTTCACCATTTCTGCTTTCGTCATATCTCTTACTGCCATCACTACTCTCACCCCTCTCTTTGCTAACACCCTCGCGGTTTCCGCACCGATCCCAGACGTTCCTCCTGTTAGATAGTGAAATAAATCATTTAAGAAAAACAGTTACAATCTAGTGTATAACTACCATTTCATTTCTTTTCAACTTGACTAGTTTCTCCAAAAATAACACAATAATCAAACTCAGATTTGGTTTAACTGAATCGTCTCTCTAATACTTGGTTAATTAACTGCAATTGGGTAGTGGAATTAGTTATCTACAACCCATGTCTAAAAGCAGCCTTGATTGTTTTTGCAACAAAAGAAGAAAGAGTAAAGAGAAACCACTTTAAAACTTATTTATTGACTCTTATCGTATAAGTATAAGGTTTCAACCGACAAATTAGGGAACATCAAGATAGCATAAAGTACGTTTTAGGCAGGCTGATCGTGAAAAGAAAATTAAATAAAGTAATGTTTTGCAACGATGAGACATGTTTTAAAGGCTAAAGTCAAAAGACAAATCAATTGTATATGGAAAATATGCTGTAACCAACCATACCTAATGTTTCAAATTTCAATGGAGACAAAATCCATATATTGTCGCCGGCATACATAAAACACATATTTCATATAATAATAGTGATATGCAGATCTTGTCTTTGCCTGTAAAGTTTTTTTCCCATGTAGAGTATTCAAAAATAGACCATAACAAATATCTGTTTTAGAAAATTATTTATTTTCTTTTTAAAAAATAATGACAATAACAATAATAATTTCTCAGACGATAAATGAATCATTAGATATACACTCTTGGAGGTGAATACTAGAAGATTTTGATTAAAATCAGTCTCCAAAACATTAGATTTGAGGAGCTCATTAATACACTTGACGTTGAGTAAAAAGTTTCGGGAAAACTATTCAGTTTCTATAATCTGTGAAACCATTCTTCTTCTTTTTAGAACCGCTGTCACGTAAGGAAGGACGCAAGTCCACAAAGTATTTTAAAGATATGAAACATCCGAAAAATATACATTTTAAAGATCAAAATAGTAAATGATTAAGTGGTAATATCATTGAAAGGGAAACAAACCAGTGATTATGGCAGTGAGATGTGAATAAGGAAAAAGACAATGTTGTGTGACTTGTTCAGCTGTAGATCTTGAACCAAAGCCATTTGGTCCTGCAATTCCTGCTAAGTATCTTAGAGTTCCCTTCATTTTGAGAGATCAGAGAGAGAGAAAGAGACAAAGACAGAGAGAGAGAATCTGTGAGAAGATAGTGTGTAGCTAAAATCCAATACAATTTGATCACTCATATAAAGGAGGCCCATGCACACACGTATCTATATATATACACATATACTTTGTGTTTGTTTGTTGTCATTTGTCAAAAAAAATTGGAATTAAAGTAAGCAATTACTTGAGTCGATGGTTACACTTACACCTCACACGAGTACTCGTCCATGTTTCCTTTTCTTTTTTTTTTTTTTTTATCACCAATCCTTTTACTTTTACGGAGTTTTTATTTAGTATTTACTGATAGAAATAATAATTGGTTTTAACCAAAAGAAAGAAAATGGTATTTATGAAAGAAAAGATTGTATAAGTTATCTTAGACATTTATTTTACTGTAATTCTTTTATTTGATGTCAAACGTAGAATTTTTTTTTTTTTTTTTTTTTGTAAAAGGTAGAAATAGAATGTTGCTAGACATTTATTTTGTGTGTGTCAAACGTAGAATGTTGCGTAATAGTCTTTAGTTTACTACATATAATTCGATATCGAAACATAACTTCCATATATACATTCACTTATATAGTAAAAATAAATGTCTACTATATATAGAATCAACAATTAACTAATGAATTCGATCATACCGAATAAGCACTTTGGTAAAACCACGCTAGTACTTAAAGTAGGAAAGCAAAGAAAGCCAAAACCGAACAGAGACAATAAAAAATAATGCACGCAATAGAGACTTTTGGTGCTATTTTTTCATTTAACTTTTTTTGGGTTAAAGGATGAGAGTTTAAATAGTGATTTTTTTATTTAATTCGAAATACACATAGAGAAGGTGAGTCTCATTTTCGAGTTACTTTCTTGAAGCTTCAGATTATGTTTTCTATTTCAACCGAGTTAGCATTTTTTTGGTATTCTTTTAGGTTTAACTCACAATAAATACCAAAACAACTTATTAAAATATCATTTTATTAATTCACTTTGGAAATCATTTTTGTCAAACATTTTTTGTTTTCAAATTGATAGATATAGCTCTCGTCTCTCGAAGAATGTGTTTTGCCCATAATCAGCCCGCCACGTTTAGACGTAAACCACATCTTCCAGATGAAGTTGAACTAGTAAACTTAAATATTCACTCTCAAGACCATTAAATCACTATCCACATAGTGTTTTTGAGTACATTATCGGAAGCTAATTTGATTGTCTAGTTTTAACTATTTAGGTTGAAGATTTCTTTTTTTTNTTTAAAATTTTTTTTTTTTTTTTTTTTTTTTTTTTTTTTTTGTCATGGTCTTTATGCTATTTTGGTGACGAGATATCATAAAAGTAACGGAAAATATAAGATGGGTGGTAAATACAAAATGAGTCGTTAGACGAAGGAAACCCCACTTTCCTGGTGGGGAACATTGGACCAGCTTCCCCCACACGCATGCATTCTTTGACAACGAACACCCGCCAATTTTGTCTTTTCTCTTCATTATTACTTGTCCCTCTTAATTTATTTTGTTATCCCTATCTCTGCTTATCCCACCATTATTTCATTTTCTTAATACTAAAACACATAATAAATATAGAGACGTGTCATATGTTCCATATATTAGCTCTTAACTTGTTGAATGTTTCAGTTGTTTTAATATCTACAAGGTAAAAGATAGTCTGTTCATATACTCATTGCAATAACAGAAAATTTCAAGATGTTTCACAAAGTGTGTAATCATTTGTATAACAGAAGATTTAGATCAAATTATTTTGTATGGTTTCATATACTTTTCGTATTAGTAGTGTTTATATGGTAGATAGGTCAAAACATCCTATCACACCTATATAGAACTTAGGTACTGTTAAGCTGATGACATATTCATTTAGGAAAAATAATATGTTTTTTCACTAAAGATGAAAATATAGGAGAAACTAAATATTGAAGCTATGATTTTTTTTGAGATACTAGGTGCAGCAAAGCATGTGATATATGAAGGTTGTAGAGAAGGTCTTTCGCTTTTGTCTGCCGCAACTAAGATGATGACTATAAAACTAATTTTAATTTGATTGAGCATTTTGTTGATGCCATTGCTGATTTTATTAAAGAGCATATGTCTGAACAGAATCTCTTCCCAGCATCCTAATATGAGATACATAAGCTAGTATCTGGTTTTGGGTTAAAAGTGGAGATGATTGACGTCTTCATTGACAATTGTATAATATATTGGAATGCGGACGCAAGTCCGTTCGATTATCAACTAGTGTTAAACCAAGGTTTCAAATGACAAGTGGCATAGTACAAATCTCGTATAAACGTATATGTTATATGCCATTTACATAACGGCTAAGCGAAGAACAAGATCTATGAAATGGCATGCATGACATTCAACTGGAGGTGAAATTGCGTATCTTTCAGATGCACAATCTTGGAAACACGACAAAATCACTATATCTAGATTTTACAAGAAATAATAGGCATGTATGTATACATTGGATTATATACATATATATATCTACAATATTACCTTTATCAGAAAAACATGAAATTCCCAAAAGCTTTTTCAGAGTTTTTTTCACCAAAAATCTGAATTGTATTATCCTTGGTTGTCATTTACTAACCAAAGAAAAAGACTTTTCATCGGAATTTTTCTTCTTCTAAATTTGTGTATTTTTCAAAGCTAAATGGCTCACTTGTCCAAATTAGGTCTTAGACTAATTATAGAATACTGATCTTTCTATGCGAAGTTTTAAGAGAAATTACTCAGACTACCACTAATTTATTCGTAAATAACTAGACTAGCTTCTAATAAACATTATTTACTAGACTAACTCTAATTTAGGGTTTAAATTTTTGAATTTAGGTTTTTGGGTTAGGGTTTAGATATTGGATTTAAGATTTATATTTTTAGGTTTAGGGTTTAGTTTTTTGGGTTTAGGATTTAGATTTGGGTTTAGGGTTAAGATTTTGTGTTTAGGGTTTATATTGTGGGTTTAGTGTTTTTGGGTTTAGGGTTTAGTTTTTTGGGTTTAGAGTTTAGATTTTCGATTTAGGGTTTAGTTTTTAGGTTTAGAGTTTAGATTTTTGGGTTTAGGGTTTAGATTATGGGTTTAGGGTTTAGGGTTTAGGGTTTAGTTTCAAAAAATAAAACTGTCACCATGTAAATAAAGTCTGTCACTATGTAAAAAATTCATTGTGGTGACAGATTTATATTACATCTACCATAAGTCTGTTGTCATTAACACTTAAAAAAATAATCTGGCACTTCATGTTTTCGGAAATCTGCCGGAGGTTAACCAAATAAGTAAAGAAAGTCTGTCCCCGTAATTTAAGTCCAGCAGACATAAATAACTCTGTTGCATCAGTAGCAATAAATCTGACAAATAAGTCTGGCATAGTAAACAAAACTGTCGCAAAAAATAAATCTGTTGTTTCGTTATAAGGTAAATCTGTCATATAAATGAAAAATCTGCCATCAAAAGTAAAAAAATTAGTAATTTGAAAATGATTTGTGTCAATCTAGTAATAAACATACAAATTTCTGCTATTTTAGTAAATTTTCCCTTTTAGATTTTAAACATTGACTAAACTTTAGTATCCCGAAATCAAAACAAAACAAGTATAAGTAATGGCGCAACAACGTCGCTTTGAAAAAGGAGTGGGTCAGAGTCACTCTCTAATAGCGATACCGTTGTATGCCAGTGTATCACCGGCCCTACCAAGCGTGCTACGAAGAACAACACAAAGTGGTAAGATCTTCTTCACTCACTCCTTGGCCAACATGTACGCACGGTTTCTTATGGCTAATATTAGTAAATTTCTTATCTATACCTTTACAATTCTTGTTGCCACCACCTAAATTTGATTTAGTCTGCAATTGATTTAACAATACGAGCTCAGCAACTCAAACAAACACCATTTATTCAAACATGTTAAGAAAGAATTATGTCAACTGGTTAATTCCTTGTAGTGGTTAATGCAGGATTAATAATAATAAAAAATGTTATATGTGAATACATGGAGATGATAAATGAAGCATAAATAATTTACCAATATATTGCATAACTAATAACTACATATACAGTATCTACTTTTCAATAACTTTTATATTTAAATCATACAAATAATACGGATACACAGCTAATTTAGTTAGTGAAAACATGTGGGGGCTCGTTTCTTACCAGTTGCCATTACAAAAACATCGGTTGAATTTACCAATTAAGAAAAATAAACAACTTTCGGTGACTTTGGGTTTCTGCTACTAATGGGATCACAATATCACAGAGTGATTTACACTCATGGTCACTTTTAGAGTTTGGTTTACAGAAAGAGTTTACAGAAAGAGTCACTTTCTGATTTAGATGGTCTTTTTTGAATTGTAGTGAGGGAGAATTTTATATTTTGCCCTTAATGACTTTATGGTAAAAAAAGAAAAAATGAATTTTTTTAGAAAGTAGTTTATGATTTGGTTTTACGGGGGTTGGATCTCCGTTTGAGAAGGCTCATAGATTTGGAACCGCGAGTTTCACTTCTTCCAATGCGTTTTTGTACAATTAAACAGCTGGATAACCGTTGGTGGACGCTATTTTTATGTTGGATATGGTTGTGAGTTGGACAGTTTGTGAGTTGGACGGTTTGTATCAGTGTATATTTGATATGAGTTCGAAAATTATTTTGCAAAACTATCCATACAAAAGCGTACAAAAGAGAATCTGCCCAATTTGCTAACTCATAAAAACGTTTTTAATTGACTGGTATCCATATGAAATTATCCATGATAATTTTGTCCACAAACATTTGTCCACAAACACACTAACATATAGAAAACCCAGATTTGAAAATGTCACCTCGTGAATAAATGGAACATGGGTTCTTCTGGAATGCATGAAGGAGAAGACAAATAATTACTATTAGAAAAAGAGTTGGGTTACCAATCTAAAACCCAATTTCAGGTTTTGAGTAATAATCAAATTTGGAATATTAATTAAGTCGATTCTTTAATTGGAATAATCAAATTTAGTTGGATATTGGTAGGAAACTTGGAACTTGGTGAGAAGATATAATTTTTATAGTTTAAAAATTGTGGTTCTTGTGTAAGAGAAAAGAGAAAAGTTTATAAGATGAAGAAGTATTTCATGAAGAAAATGAAAGAGAGAAAGGGGAGAGGAGAGAATTGTCTTTTCAATGCCCAAAGTGACTCACTTTCAATAAGTGACTCTTATTGTAAAATCAAAGTGAATAAGTGACTATGAGTGTAATTTTCTCCAATATCACATCATGGTAAACCTATCTATATGTGTGCGTGTGTGTTTATACTGTAGCTGATTTTGAGCACTCAATTAAGTAAGATTTCACAGATCTTAGGAGTATCTGGGAAACAAGTTACATTTTCTTTATATATGGGGAATAGTAGTATATCAATAATATCTAAAACAATCTGCTTTTTAAAAAAAAATTTATTATCAAAACTCAGCATAAGTCTTAAAACAAATAAATATATAATCATATAATTCAATCAACAATATACAATAATCAAATAAGCAATAAACAATATGACTCAAACCAGAAACATAAATAGTTTACCAACCTAACACCAGGTGCATTAACATAATCAATAAACTCAAGTTCTATCATTTACTTCTTCAGCCTCGATCCCGCAGTCACACTTTACATTTACCTGCATCACAATACGAAAGAGATGCGTAAGTATTATCATAAATACTTAGTAATACGGTCATTCCACCTACATGCCAATTACGCCAACAACTAGACAATACAACACTTAATAACAACAATAACCATCAACACAATAATAAACAACAACACAACAATTCAACCACAACAGCAAAAACCGACAGAAAGCCTTGTGTCGAACGACACCCCCACCATGTCGACGCCCCAGCTTGGTGTCGACCGACACCCACAAGGTGTGTTGCTCAACACTGCCCCGAAACCTCAAAACCAACAGCAACAAAACAATACCGAAAAACACAGTAAACACATACTCAATGGGATTCAACCCCCATATATGATCAAACACAAAATTAATCTCAAGAACGGCTCAAGAACACCACAATAAACTCGAAAACAAGCAAACTCTAGTGATTCACGGGCCTACGGTCACACATTTACCTTAGAACGGATTAAACAAGAGAGAATATGAAGAACACCAACAATCCTCTTCAGATCAAGCCAAAAACTCCAAGAATCTTCCAAAATCGCCTCTCTTTGCCTCTGCCTCGAAAACTGTGCCAAAAGTGGCTGCAAATCCTTTTTGTCTCGTGAAATAGGGCTTCCTCGCCCAAACCAGCCAAACCAGAAATAACTCAAATCGAACCAGTCGATTTCACCATAACAGGTGTCGAGCGACACCCTCTGAAACAAAAAAGCTTTTTTTTTTTAATAATTAAATAACTCAGACTAATATTCTCATAAATATTAATCTTCAACAGCTATCAAAGTTCTCAACAATGCGGAAGTCAAACTCGAATAAATAAATCAAATAAATAAATAATAAATTCATCAATATACAATTTCAAAAATATAATACATCTAGCAACTTAACATCAGGTTTGCATAAACAACTTAAACAATAAAACAATAACTAAACACCCTATCATTCTCTTCATCTCTCGGCCTCATTCCGTGATTGAACATTCCTGTTACCTGCATCACATTGGGATAGAGATGCGTAAGTATTATCATAAATACTTAGTGAGTGGATCATCATGCCTACAGGCTATGTACGTCAACCACTAGACAATACATCACACAACAACACAATAACCAACAATAAACAACAGCAGCAATAATCAACAAACGAACAGACTCTCAACAAAACCAGTGTCGATCGACACCCCCCACCGGTGTCGATCGACGCTAGGCACATCGGTGTCGTCCGACACTCAGAAGAGTGTCGATCGACGCTAGGCACATCGGTGTCATCCGACACTCAGAAGAGTGTCGATCGACACCGCCTCGTCGTCTCAACACCAACATCAACGAAACAACACATGATTTATAGCAAAACACGAATCCAAGGGTTTTCAACGCCCCAATACAATCAAAACACGAGTTTCCTCAAGAACAACTCAAAAACAACAAATTAAACTCAAACACCACGAAATCTCTAGTGATTCACGGACCTACAGTGACTTACTCACCTTAGAACGGATTGGAAAGAGCAAAGGAAGAAGAACAATGAAGAACAGCCACAGATCTAGCCTCCAAACTCCGAAATCGCCCAGAAACTCAATCTCCGTCTTCATTTCTCTCTGAAAACTCTCTGGCTTGAAAAACACTATTAAAACGCGGCTTTTACCTTTTTATATCGAGACCTCGGGGCCCAAACCAGGCCTAAACCGGACGACTAAAATCGAACCGGTCGATTTCTGAACCAATAACCGATGTCGATCGACACCCAATCCTGGTGTCGCTCGACGCCAATTAATCAGAGGCCATTTTACAAACGTTAACACAAGGATGCCTCAACATCTAGACCGACTGCACAACAATCAATCAAGAACATGTACAGTCAATCAGAAGTCAATGCCTCAACCTCTAAATCGACTGCGCAACAATCAAACAAGAACATGCACAGTCACTCAGAGATTTATACCTTACATAACAATGCAAACAACAGCTGATCACTTGGTGTCGCTCGACGCCACCTCAAAACAGTACTTTTCGGTTCACGGATGTTACACCCTCCCTGGTGTCGGTCGACACCACTCGACCAAACCAACAATTCACGTGATAAATCAAACTAAATCGAAATCGAATCCACAAACCATTGTCGATCGACACCCACTACTGGTGTCGCTCGACACCAACTGACCATAAGCCATTTTACATATTTTTCCACACAATGCTTGAACCTTTACACCGACTGCATAAAAATCAAACAAGAACATGCATAGCCAATCCGAGATCCACACCTTATAGAGCATATGCAAACCACTCTCGGTCACTTGGTGTCGTCCGATACCATTCCTAAAACAGCATCTCATATTCACAAATGTTACAATATCTGGGAAACAACTTGCATTTTTTGACCAACTAAATTTTAAGATGTTTGTTTGACCTTAAAAATTTAATACTATATATATTTTTTAAAAATCATTGTGAAACAACAAAGTTTTTTTTTTAAATTAAATAGTCTAGATTAATATAAACATAAATATTAATGCTCAACAGATATCACAGTTCTTAACCATGTGGAAGTCAAAACTCAAATAAATAATTCAATAATAATTATCAAGTCAAACAACCATATTCAATTCAATAACAATGAAATAAACTAACAACCTAACACCAGGTTCGCTTAACAACTTAAACAATAAACTCAATAACTAAAACACTCTATCATCCTCTCCTCGCCCGATTCCGCGATCACATTTAGCCTTTACCTGCATCACGTTATGAAAGAGATGTGTAAGTATTATTATAAATACTTAGTGAGTGGATCGTTCCGCCTACAGGCCATTTACGCAATTACTAGACAATACCCAATCAATAAACAGCATAACCACAATACTCATCATTAAACAACATAACACATTACTCATAAATATCTCAAATCAACAGTAACAAATAACACAGTTAACCACAACTCAAGTGCGAGCAACATCTTGCTGAAACACTGGTGTCGACCGACATCCCCAGGGTGTCGCTCGACACCCCCTGCTTGGTGTCGCTCGACACCCCCTGCTTGGTGTCGATCGACACCAAAAGGGTATCGCTTTGGGTGTCGCTCGACACAAGCCTCACGGTGTCGACCGACACCGAATAGTGTCCCTCGATAGTGACTCAAAAATCCGCAACCCAGATTGACGAATCCGCCCAAAAACACAGAAACAAGGGTTTTCAACGCCCGAAGACAATCAAATATGCAAAATAACAAGAACACAACATGAAATCAACACAAACTCAACAAATCAATCAATATCTAGTGAATCAAGGACCTACGATCACACATTCACCTCGACAAAAGATTGAAAGAGGGGAACATAGAGAAAATGATGAACAGTGCTCCGATGAACAGCGTTTCTGAATTCTCCCAAAAATTGCCTCTTTTCTCTTTGGAAACTCTAACCTCAAAAATTGTGCCAAAACAGGGGCTTGCACTCTTTTAAACTCACTTTAAGGGTTACCTTCCCTTAACTAGACTAAACCCACAATTTAAATCGAACCAGCTCGATTTTGCCTTAACCGGGTGTCGACCGACACCACTCACTCAAACCACATAACCAAACGAAAATCAAATCAAACCGGATTGATTTCCGATAACCGGTGTCGATCGATTCCCACCTCTAGTGGCGCTCGACACCAATTAATCAGAGGCCGTTTTACAAATGTTAACACAAGGATGCTTCAACCTCTAGACCGACTGCACAACAATTGATAGTCTAAAAATAGAGTCATATTTTCTACTGCAAGTGCACAGTGATGAAGATGTAATATATAGGATTCAAAATCCACAGAGGACCAGTGTTACGCTATGAATCTAAGAGACTTAAAACAGAGTTAAGACAAGAATGATTTGTTTTTGTTTGTAACTGAACTAATAACTAAAGCAATGCAAGAACGATGTAAATTCAAATGGGGAAAATGCTAGACTTCAGGGAAATTCGCAAGGAAACAAGGATTGCAGGATAGATAAATGAACATGGAAATCATTAAGCACCGTTCTAGAACTCAAATCACTAATATATAATCAACCTACTGTCGTAGCGCCAATTACTATGTCTAAAAACCTAAGCTTATAAACAGTCGTTTGAATTCAGGAGGTTAAACATGCATTAAGATCAAGCTTGATATGTTCACAAAGTGCCATAACATCAATTTTTTGCAGGCTATGAACGTTTTGCTCATCTAAGTTCTTTCAGGCGTTTAATCAAACACTTTTGATGCACTAAACAACCTATGATCAGAAACTAGGTAGCTAATCAAGTTTCAGCAGTAAGAACAACAGTAGATGAAGAACTAAAACATAAATCCATATTCTAACAGTCCTATTTTAGCAATCCATGAAATCCCCTTGAAGAACCCTAAAACCTAATTATGGATCTACTCACACATAGTTGCAGAGAACAAGCAAAAATATATGAGAGAAACCATAATGAAATTCAATAAACAAATCAAGAGTTTAGAAATCATCTCCAAATACTGTCACAAAGAGGGGGAGAGATCTTCTCTCCACAAAAGCCGAAAAAAACTAGAAAAAGTGTAAAATAAGCGTAGCCTAAACAATGGCTGAAAATAGGTCTAAGTAGTTCAGGGGTAGAGTTCGGTTCAATCCGGTTTGCTTCGGTTCGATCGAACGGTGCATGGCGTCGAAGTGGAAGTCGATCGAACGGCTGTGGAGGCGACTCGATCGAACGGTAGTTGAGGCATAGGTCGATCGAATGGTGTGGACGCGACTTGATCAAACGGTTGTGAACTCCTGTGGCATTCAATCGAACTCTGTGGTGACGCCTTGGAGGCACTCAAATCGATCGAATGCTGCATGGTGACGCCTTGGAGGCACTCGATCGAATGTTGCATGGTGATGTTAAAGTGGCACTCGATCGAATGCATTGTGGGGTTGAAGAGGCATTCGATCGAGTGCTGTAGTGGCTGCTGAAGGCACTCGATCGAGTGCTATGCAGCGTCAGACTGACATGTCTTCACAAAAACCGTCATAACTCATCAACCGCTTATAAGAATGACCTCAAATCGGCGCCAAATGAAAGTTAACTCAATTTCTTGTCTTGAAACCGAGTTTGGGCTATATATGATCTCGGGAAGGCTTTCGTCCGAGTCGTTCTTTTAGGCGAATGATATGCACTCTGCTTTATTGGCATATTGTGTGTTTCCTCACATCTTCTACTCGACCATTCTTCTTTACAAGTCTCCAAACTCCTTCTAAACTCAAATTGACCTGACAATGACTCAAATGCAATGAAAGCTATCTAGGATTCTAAAATGCAGGACAATGCAAAACAAGTCTAAAATGCATATAGAAAACACTAATGTAGTGCAAAATGATCCTAAGACTATATGAACACATGCTATAATTGAATAAAAACCATACATTATCAACAATCAAATAAGATCATGCACAGCCCATCAAAAATCAATGGCTCAACCTCTAAACCGACTGCACATCAATCAAACAAGAACATGTACAGCCAATCAGAAATATATACCATGCATAACAATGCAAACAACACCTGATCACTTTGTGTCGCTCGACACCACTTTCAAAATAGTACTTTTTGGTTTACGATTGTTACACATTGAACTTAAAAATAACAAACAAAGGAAGTGTAGAGACCAAAATCATTATAATGAAGGACCTTAATTTATATAAAATAAACTACTAAAAAATTGAACAATTATTATTTTTATATAAAAATCTACTGAATTTTTATTAATTTTTGTAATTTCGCTCGGTATCATGAAAGTTTACTGTAAGATTAATAAAAGCGAGTTTAAAAAATGTTAAATCGAGTAGAATACGTTCGATTGTGAATTAACTTCAAAATGTGAAATGGTAGATGATTAGCTAGTAAGTATCAAAGAGCCACATGAGTAGTGGAGAATGTGAAGTGATCCACACGTGAAATCGAGGAAAAAGAGAAAACAATTTATACTCATAGCGATCATGAAAAAATTGGAAGAATGTCCGAATAAAAAGACAGAGAGAAAGAAGACGAAGGCAATGTATGATGAGACTCGTGCATTTTCCATTTTAACAAAGGGAACCACTCATTACGCAGCATTTCACCCACCTCAAATGTTTTTTTAACTAGTAGCGGACCCGCGCGTTTGCGCGGTGGTACGTTATGTTTTTACCAAAAAAAACAATTAACAAATAGCCGAATCCGTAAAACTTTAATCTATCAAAGTGGTAGGTAATAAAATATTAACAATAAAATGCATATAAGAAAATTATCAATAAGCATAGTAGCACAGGAACAATTTAGTTTTGTTTAGGTTATTTATGTTTCTCGATTTATTTTATTTTTGTATAAAGGAGCATGTGAACCGATCAATTAACATATTTGATTTATAGTTTGACTGAATCATCTAGAAAGTATATATATACCATGAAACACCATACATAAATTTAGGTATGTAACTTTCACCCAAAACCCGAAGGCCAACCCGGAAAAACTAAAACCTAAATTTTTAAAAATCTGAACATTTTTGATATTTCTAAACCCGAAACCCGTAAAATAATAGTAATAAAAATGTTTGAGATAATATAACATTTAATACTAATTTAAACATATATATATCATGAAACCTGAAACCCATAAAATTAGAGTATCAAAAATGTTTTAGATAATACTATGATTTAATACATAAAAATCATGGTATTAAAAATGTTTTAGATATACATATGAGGGAACATGTGAATCGATCAATTAACATATTTGATTTTATGGTTTGACTAAACCATCCATCGGAAGCCTGTATAATATTATATTTGAGATTAGGCTTGAGATTTTCACCCGAAACACGAATCAAAATATAAAACAATACCCGAACAGTTTTTATATCTCTAAATCTGAAAATCCAAAACCCGAAAAAACTTTAGAAATTCCAAAAACCTAGAAAAAAAACCCAAAACAAAAATTTTTAAACACTAAACAATTTCTATATTTTTAAATCCAAAAACCCTAAACCCAATAAACATGACCTGAAACCCAAAGTTCAGGGCTACCTAAAATCATATTAAAAATGCTTTATATAATATAACGTACTCAAATGCTTCCACCCGCACAATCACGCTCATCATGACCTTTATTAGCTTATGTTAGGCCCGTGGGCCTTAAAAGCCCAAATGCATCGTGTGTTGCAGCAACCTGCGTCATCGAGAGATTCATTTTCTCTGGTATCTGTTTGCTTCTTCTTCTTCCTGTGTGTTTCGCAATCTGTCTTTTTGCTCCATAGTCGTCCATCGCCGATCCCGTTGCTTCATTTTCAATCCTGTTCTTTTCAATTCGATCGAAAATTTTCGTAATCCCAACTCGCTGAACTCTTCTTTCGTCTTCGTTTGCTGGATTTATCGTCGGATCTGTCTTAGAATTGAATTTCGTAGGAATACTTAAAATTAATGAATCTTCACGAAAATTAAAAAAAAAACAATTGAATCGATCGCATCAATTGGTTTTACTGAACCGTTCGTATTTTAATATCTCAGCTATTCCGGTTTGATTTAAGTTAGTAAAGATCCGCATGTTTTTTCGAAATAATTCGGGTGGGGTTTTTCGAGTTACTGAATCAACTCGTCCGAGTTATTACTTTCTGACAATAGTAATCGGGTGGGCTTTTTCGAGTTACTGATTCAACTCGTCCGAGTTATTACTTTTCTGACAATAGTAACCACTATTATTTCTGTATCCAAACAATATTTGTTCATAAAACAGTGGCATTTTTCGTAAATAGATAGGTTTTTTCGTTTTTTTTATAAATATACTTTTTAATTAATATTGTAGAGATAATCGACCGATTTAAGAATATATTTGTCCCCTATAAATAAAGCCTGTTTTATTGTCCGCACTTACAAAGTTAACACGTTAGTCGTAATTATTTGAACCGAGAAGTATCATATTAGTATTCCTGAAAAAAAATATGTTAAACTGGCTTTTAAGGACAAATATAGTAGACAACTACAATATATGGTTGTTAGAAATTTGTTTTCTTCATCTTGTGCTCATACTCATAGAGTATAGAAAACCTAAAAATAATAATGAATTTATAAATTAACTGAAAGAACAAGATTATGTACTAAAGATCGAGTTGTGCTCCAAATCTTCGAGTTACTTTCAAACATGGTAATGATTTCACTAAACCGATCTTTCGAGAAGGAGTTGTATTTTTGTTTTCTTCAAAATTTGATGTTCAGCCGAGAAATGGGTTCCATACTTTTATTTATTTATTTTATCAACAACACAAAGTATTAAATATATTTGGAACATGAGTGTTGTTTTTTGAAAGGGAAAATATTCTTATTTTGATACCAATTTTTCTCGGATGTCCCCGTAGGGACATTTGGTTGCCAATTAAAGTAATAATTTTATCATATATCTTAATGTAACTTTGGCAATTTGGTGATTAGGTGGTCTTCTTTCTCTTCGCCGGCGGTGGCTGCCTCTCGCGCACCGCTGAGCATTCTCCCTCCCCCTTATGATTGCTCTTTTCCATGGAGTCCTCTACTTCAGATCCGTCCGCTCCCTCAGTTCCCTCAGATCTGCTTTTCTTGTTCGGGTCCTCAGATCTATCCCATCCTTCTCCTAAAAGTGTTGGTTTACCTTCTCATTCGACTTCTTCTTTCATTCCTGATTCTGAGACTGTGTTCCCTCTGGTTATTCGTCCTTCAGCCTCTCCGGCTCCTTGGTCATCCCTCTTCAAACCGGCTGCTCAAAACCTCTCTAAGTTAGCAACCCCAACATTCCATGAAGAAGGAATTCGAGCTACAGATTCGATAATTTTGGGTTCTTCTCAGATTTGGAAGGACTATTTGATAGCGTATTTCCACGGATCTCCCCCTTCACCAGCCAAGATCTTTTCGGATTTAAATCCAGTTTGGGGAAAACAAGGAAAACTGTGAAGAAACACTCTACTCATATCTGTATGATTTACATACAAGGAAATGGGCTCTCGAGGTTGGGTTCTGGAATTCCGGGAACTGCTCTTTTACGCTTGCTCCATGGTCTGCTTCAGCTAAGCTATCTCCTATGAAACTGGTTCACGCGCCAGTATGGGTACTATTCAAAATTATCCCACCAGCTGTGGTCGATTGAAGGTTTAAGTACCATTGCCTCGGGTGTCGGCATTCCAGTCCATTCAGAGTTCCCAAAAATCAATGCTTACACGAATGGGATTACAAAGCTAAAAGTAGTCATTGAATTGAAGAAGAAGAGACCTCCGTTTGTCCATATCACAGACAAGCTTGGTGGTTCAGTGAAAATTTCATCGTCCTACCCGAAGCTTCCTCCTTTATGCAGCTCCTGTCATGAATATGGCCATCTTCAGCTTTGCTATTGTCCCACCGATGCCTAGACCTCAAAAGGAACTAAGCAAGACTCCGCCTTCTCCCCATCTGTTACCTCCGAGACCTCCTACCGTTGTGGAATCATAATCTTCACCGGAAAGAGATGTTTCACACGGTTCTTGCAAAGAAGTAGCTTCCTCTCTGAGACGTTCTCTTAGTCTGCCTTTTTCTCTCGTATCTCTTCCAGGGTTGAGAGTAAGGAAGGTTGGCAGAGGGTTGTTCGCCACTCTAAATTCCCAATGGCTTCCTCGTCTCTTTCGTCGTGCCAGAAATTTATCAAACGTGTTTGAGGAAGAGGAAGAGCTTATAAAAGCAGCTCATAATATTTTGAGAGCTCGTCTTCATAGAATGGATTCAAATCCTTATCCTCGTCTCTCCCGGAAACATGCGAGGAGAAAGAAGAAACAGCTTTTGTTATCATTGTCGCTTTCAGAATCTGAATTAGGGGAGACTTCGTCTCTTCCCGACACCGGTACCTCAGCTCTGGTGACTTTTGGTTTCTCTGTGCAGGTGTCCCTAGATCCTGCCTCTCTTACCCAACACTAAGTGCTATAGCACTCTTTTTGGTGTATGTATGAAGTGTTTCTGTTTGAATGTAAGAGGCCTTAATGGCGATGCTAAACAACTAGCAGTTAAAAGGTGGACCACCTTCAACCGACCCATAATGGGTGGTTTTTTGGATACTCGTGTGAAGCAATCTAATCTTGGTGCTATTATGTCGCGTTCCTTTCCCGGCTGGAGGTTTGAATCAAACCATTCTCCTAAAGCTGAAAATGGGAGAATTGTGGTAGTCTGGAATCCAATTCTCTCTTTTGTTACCTATCTAAAAACAGATCAGCAGATTATTTGTGGAGTCTTCAACTCTCTCACAAATTTGCCCTTCACCTTTGGCTTCGTTTATGCTAGAAATGTGAGGGAAGAAAGAATCCCTCTCAGGATTAGGCTAAGAGAGTTAGCTAGCTCACCCTCTCTGAGAGATTCTCCTTCGCTTCTTTTTGGCGATTTTAATCAGATTTTATCTTCTAATGAGGCTTACTCCTACAGTCCAGCGCCTCTGTCTCTTCAGGGCATGAACGATTTCTGAGATTGTCTTTCTGACACAAATCTCTTTGAACTATCCTCCCGAGGCTGTTTTCATACCTGGACTAATAAGTGTAGTCTTAACCCAAAGACACGAAAGCTGGATAGAGCTCTAATCAATGAAGCTTGGCAGGATACTTTCCCCGCAGCCAACGCTTTCTTTGATGTCCCTGGCTGTTCAGATCACTCACCTTGCTTGGTTTTGATCTCTACAATGGTAGAGAGGAGAACCATTCGGTTCAACTTTTTTACTTTCTTTACCCTTCATGCTGATTACCATCGCCTTATGGGAGAAGCTTGGAACTCCCTTGTCAGTTCAAATCATCCCATGTCTTCTCTGTATCAGAAGTTAAGAGCGGGTAAAGCTTGTTGTAAATCTCTGAATAATGGGTCTTTTAGTAATATTCAAGCCAGGTAAGATCCAAGCAGACCTTTGAGAGGTTAGAGAGTGTTCAGCGTCGAGTCCTCTCTGCTCCCTCTCAGTTTTTATTTGAAGAAGAAAGATAGGCCAGAAACTCGTGGCTTCTGCTTGCAACGTCAGAAGAATATTTCTTCAGGCAAAAATCACGTATCCGTTGGCTTAAGGAAGGAGACGCCAACACTACTTTCTTTCGTAAGTCAGTTAAAACGAATCTCTCAAGAAACACCATTCACTTTCTTAAAGATGATTTGGGCAACCGCATTTCAGATACTCCCACTCTGAAAGCAATGGTGCTTCAGTATTACTCTGACCTTCTTGGAGCTGTTAATGCCTCAGTTTGCCTTACTCAGTTGAGGAACTTAGGACAATCCTCTCCTTTCGTTGTGACCCTTCCATTGCTGATCAGTTGATAAAAGTGCCTCCCTCAGGAGATATAAAAGAGGTAATTTTGGCTTTACCTAATGATAGGAGTTAAGTTTTCCCTAAAAATCTACTGCAAGTGTACAAGAGTCAATTTGTATTGTATAGGGTATCGAATTCCAAACGTCAAGTTGTTGCACAGAAAATTCTCAGATTGAAATCAAGCTAAGAGAAATAAGATAATGTAATGCAAAACAATTAAATAAAAGTAGCAAGTGAACGATTTGTGTAGTTAAATTCAGAGAAAGAAACGCTATGCCTTGGGAATTTTGCAAGTTGAATCAGAGAATGTAAAATTGAATCTATGAGAATATGAATTAAGTACCGTTCTAGAACATGAATACTAATGTATATTCGACCAACTTTCGTTGCGAAGAATATATCTATGTCTAATTCCTAGAATTCCAAATTCCTTTGCAAATTCTATAAACTAAACAAGCATTAAGTGCATATTCAATTGTTCACAAAATCCCTAATCCAAATTCCTTTGCAGATAGATATTTTGCTCATCTAAGATTTATTCGGGAAACTAATAATGCTTTCGCATCTATCAATTATCCTATGTATGAGATATAGGTGATCAGATCTAGAAATCAATGATGAAGTGCAATCTAGATGAAGAACTATATGATTATCCTAACAGAGATTCAATTCTAACAACTCATCTTCTTCCCTTGAAAACCCCAAAATCTAACTAGCAGATTACTCAGACATGGTTATTGAAAACAACATCATAAACTAAATAAATTGCATTAAAGAGATAAGTAGAAATAACAGAGGTTCAGATTCTTCTCTTAGACGAACATAGTAGCAGAATAATCTCCTCTAAAAGCTCTGGAACAAGGTCTCTCTAGTCTCAATGAAAAATAATATACAAGTGATTAAAGCCTAAACAACGGCTTATAAACCTAAAATTATCCTAAAACACGATTTGAGTTTCTTTGTAAATAATATAAACTTCTGGGCCAAAGTGCAATTATCCTTTTTCTTCATTAAGCTCGTATTGCTTTCTTTGGTTGGAGGCAGTGTCGATCGACACCACTGTAGCGATAGTGACTTCTGTTTTCAGCATAAGTTCTCCAAATGCATCCAAAATGCTCCATTATGTCCAATTCAGCTCCACACGTACCTATAACCTGTAAACACTATAAAAGTACCCAAAAACACCAAAAAGACTCTATATACAAGATTTATATCATGGTAAAAACACATAAAAACCATGATATATCAACTCCCCCAGACTTAGAGGTACTATTTCCTGGTGCAAATGTTTACCAAGCCAATCTTCTGAATGAGCTAAATTACATCCTCGTAAATGCCCATCTTGCGCAGAACCTCCTTGTCAGCCACTCGAGTAGGTGTGATCACCACCTTCAGCCAAGCATTGTAGAACAGGGTGTCGAAGTCATCCCAAGTCTCGGAGATCTTCCGATTGACGCATGCAGCGCTCGCTACGACCTTCTTGTCCGGTAGATCAAAGATTCGGCTAGGTGCAATCGGCGTCTTCTCAGGTCGAGGCCAAGTCGGCGGTGGATTAGGAAGGCGTATGGACTCGAGGCGTGTCGACAGTGAAGCGGAAGAAGAGGCGGCATCTGTGCGTCCTCGTTTGTTGGTATCTGCAGACATGAACAAATAATACCACAAAAATAAGCAATTTTGGAAAAATTAGCTCAAAATCATAAGTTGTTAAAATCAAAAATTGAGGATAAAAACTTCATTATCATGCTTGTAATCAACTCAAAGCGCAACATTTATCCATAAATAAATACAATATCCGCTTTATTTAGCAATGCACAAAATATCTCCAAAATTCTTATATGCCCAGTTTTTGCAAAAATAAGCAATGAAAAGCACTTGGGCAACTCGAAATCTCTCTAATACAACCTAGATAGCTAGGAATCATGCCAAAATCAAGAGAAAAAGAGATGAATTTCGAGTTTTCATACCATGGAGGCGAAATCAAAAAGTGGGAATTCGAGATACATACCTTGCAGATCAGAAAAATGAATGATATAGGTGGATAGAGAACGAAAATACGCACATAATAGAGCTTTGAATCACTCAAATCGGGAAAAAATCAAAAGAGAACGAAAGGGAGGCGATTTGATGAATTTTTCTTGAAGACGCGACGAAGAAGAAAGTGTTATAAAACTTACCTCGTGTGGCCAAAACGACAGCATTTTGATGGTGTGGGTGTCGATCGACATCAGTGAATNTTTTTTTTCATTCCAGCAAGCAAAACAAAACAAAGTTAGTGAAATAGAAATTAAAGACACAAAGGAATTTCACCTACAAGTGGGTTGCCTCCCACTAAGCGCTTGTTTTCATTCATTAGCTTGACTGTATGGGGCAATCAGAGAGTGGGTGCATCTTCCAGAGGCAGAATCTGCCCTTAATCCATTCACTATGAATTCCTTGCCTTCAGAATTTACCAAGACAACAGAACCATATGGTCTAACCACCTTAATTGTGAAAGGACCTGACAAACGAGAACGCAATTTACCGGGAAACAAATGCAAACGAGAGTTATACAGGAGTACCTGATCATTTGGTTCGAAATGTCTGTGGAGGATTTTCTTGTCATGATATGCCTTTGTCCTCTCCTTGTACAGCTTAGAATTCTCATAGGCATGATATCTGATTTCATCCAGTTCACTCAGCTGTATCAAACGCCTTTCTGCAGCAGTCTTGATGTCAAAGTTCATCATCTTAATAGCCCATACTCCCTTGTGCGCAAGCTCAACTGGATGATGACACGCTTTCCCATAAAGAAAATGAAACGGTGTAGTCCCAAGTGGTGTCTTGAAGGCTGTCATGTAAGCCCAGAGTGCAGCATCCAACTTCGTAGGCCAATCCTTCCTTGTCTTTCCAGTCTTCTCCAAGATCTCCTTGATCTGTCGGTTAGATACTTCCACTTGCCCACATGTCTGAGGATGATAAGGAGTAGCCACTCTATGTTGTACACCATGTTTCTTCACAAGCTTCTCAAACACTTTGTTGATAAAGTGTGAACCACCATCACTGATAACAATGCGATGCACTCCAAATCGAGGAAAGATAATGGTGTTAAACAGCTGAAGCACCACAGCATAAGTATTGGTTTTGCTAGCAATAGCTTCAACCCACTTAGACACATAGTCTACAGCAACCAATATGTACTTGTTTCCATGAGATGCAGGGAAATGACCCATAAAGTCTATGCCCCAGCAATCAAAGACTTCGACCTCAAGGATGAAGTTTTGTGGCATCTCATGTCTCTTGCTAATCTTTCCTCTCCTCTGATAAGCATCACACTTAGCAATATCAGTCTGAGTATCGTTAAACATAGTAGGCCACCAATAGCCTGCTTGAAGCACCTTGGACATTGTCTTGAAAGCAGCAAAATGTCCAGCATAATCAGAGCTATGGCAATGAAACAGCACATCTGGAACCTCAGACTCTGCAATACATCTCCTGTAAATCCCATCTGAACAATGATTGTACAAGTAAGGCTCATCCCAATAGTATCTTCTCAACTCTCTCAAGAATCTCTTCTAGGCATAACCTGTGAATTTGTCTGGTTCAACTTCTGCAGCAAGGTAATTCACTATATCAGCATACCAGGGTTGAACGGACGTGTCTACAACACAAAGGATATCTTCTGTAAAAATTGCAGCAATGGTAGAACGAAGTGCTTCCGTCTACAAAGGGTGTCGACCGACACCATATGTCAGTGTCGATCGACGCTTGTCTGCAACGGTGTCGATTGACACAAAAGCTGTGTCGATCGACGCTTCCTGTTTGTCGCGAGAATCAGCTTGAAAACCAGTTTCCAGGAAGTTAATCTGTTCTTCAGGCAAGGAATCATCAATGGGGACTTCATCATCAATGATAATGCGTGAGAAATGATCAGCCACGCCATTTTCTACTCCCTTTTTGTCTCTGACCTCAATATCAAACTCTTGAAGAAGGAGGATCCACCTTAGCAACCTTGGTTTAACATCCTTCTTCTGCATCAAATACTTAAGAGCAGAATGATCTGTGTGCACAATCATCCTAGACCCCATCAAGTAAGGACAAAATTTCTAAAAAGCAAACACTACAGCCAACAACTCCTTCTCAGTAGTTGCATTATTCCTCTGCGCATAATCAAGTGTTATGCTTGCGTAATAGATAGCATGAAGCTTCTTGTCCTTCTTCTGACCCAAAACAGCTCCAACTGCACAATCACTGGCATCACACATCACCTCGAAAGGCAATTCCCAGTGTGGAGGTTGCACAATTGGAGCACTCACTAATGCTTGCTTGATCTGATTGAATGCAGAAAGACAATTTGCATTAAACTCAAATTTCACTTCCTTACAAAGCAAAGCAGTTAGTTGTCTTGCAATCTTGCTGAAATCCTTGATGAATCTTCTGTAAAACCCAGCATGACGCAAAAAGCTTCTCACAGACTTCACTGAATCAGGTGCCTGCAAGCTCGTCATAACCTCGATACCAGCCTCCGAAACTCTGTGCCCAAGTACAATGCCATCTCTAACCATAAAGTGGCATTTCTCCCAACTAAGAACCAAGTGCTTCTCTTCACATCTAGCAAGCACTTTGCAAAGATTGTCTAGACAGTCTTTAAAGGAAGACCCATATACAGAAAAGTCATCCATAAAGACCTCCATGTAATCTTCAATCATGTCGGTGAAGATGGACAACATGCATCTCTAGAAAGTTGCAGGAGCATTGCAAAGACCAAAGGGCATTCTGCGGTATGCAAAAGTGCCATAGGGACAAGTGAATGTCATTTTCTCCTGATCAACTGGATGAATGGGAATCTGGAAGAAACCTAAGTACCCATCGAGGAAGCAATAGTAGGGGTGGTTTGCTAGCCTCTCCAGCATCTGATCAATGAAGGGTAGTGGTGTAACATCCGTGAACCAGAAAGTTGTTTTAGAAATGGTATCGGACGG
>OVBJ01001654.1:0-25620 GCA_900406535.1 Noccaea bulbosa | reverse complement strand
TAGTCTCTCTCTTACCGTAGAACCCTGTTCCTGAACCCATATCTCTCCCATCAGAANACATTTCTAGGACGTTAGATTGTCACATATCACAACCCCCCATCGACTTGACTTGCATAAGCACTTGCATAGTTCTAGAGAGCATTCATAGCATCTCATTATGGTTTGATATCTCAAGTACTACACCGACGTGACATGACTTGAGTTAATTGATAAGCAAAAGTCGTGTATCGGAAATCTCACCCCATCGCTCGTAAGCACCTGACAAATCAGCCCTGAATCCCTGAAGCTTAGTTACCTCCGCATCAATATCTGAGACTGTCCCTTCTTTGCAAAGGTCAATGAACTCGAGGTTAGCATCAATCTGCGCCAACTCAATCTCCGCAGATCTGGCGGTCTTGAGAGCCCTCAGGCTCGACTTAACTCCGACGAGCTTCGCGTGAAACTCAGCGGATAGCTCACAGTCAAGGGCCTCACGCGCCTCGGTGATCTTCAGCTCGCCTCTCTTCTTCAGAGAAGCTATCTCCTTCTCAACACAAGCTTGCTGACGCTTGGCGAACAACTCAGACTCGACTTTCTGGGCGAGCTCCTCCTTGAGCTTTTCGTTCTCCCTCTCCAGCCTTTCTGCACGGGCTGCATTCAAATCCATCTCCTTCTCGTGTTTGCCCGTCAACTCCTCCACCGATTTCTCGGAATCGCGCCTGGTATCGAGCTTATCCCTCAGAGATGATGCTTCGTCTCTCGCGTGCGAAATTACGCGACGATCGTCACGAGCCCTAGCTTCATACTCAGCAACCAGATCGTAGATAGACTGGACAAACTGCATACATCGAACAGCAAAAGATTCTTTTCAAAGTCACTATCAAGAACGGTAGTTCGAAAAGAGGAAGAAGGAAAAACTGAACACTTTTGTTCCTTATGACGACAGTTTGCCGAAAGACCCAGGAAGTCTCAGGGATTCCAGTGGAGGAAGTTTAACCTCAGAAGACGAGCATCTGGCGAAGAAACCAATTGGATCAGAAGCATCAATGGAAGCCTCAACAGCAACCGGTTGTGCTACACGCCTCTTCTTAGTCTTTGTCTTCGGGTTCGCGCTGACATCAGCCGAACGCTTACGGCTCGCAACTCTTCCATCATCAACTCTCAAAGGATCAGAAGCAAGCTTCCCTGACGATGAAGGAAGAGCTACCACGGTAGAGCGTCACTCACAAACCTTAGGATCAGACGATGGAGCCTACTTCTTGACCTCTGATGGCACACTCTTCCAAACAACGGGAGCCGGAGGATTAGCGACCTGCTTCGCTTTCTCTTCGCGTGAACGCCGGAATGATGGTGGATGCATCGCTGGATCGGATCGAGATGAACTTAAATCTGCCCTGTTTCCTGAAAGAGAAATACCGAGCAACTTAGCTCTCCCTCTCTCTACGCGCGTCAAAGAAAGGTTGCTCTGCCAAAAAGCCCTCTCCGCACGAAGCTGCTCGTAGACGTCAAGTAAGTCTGGGGGATGGTGAAGAACCAAGCGACGAACTGCAAAATAGATGAAATACAAGGTGTGACAGAACAAGAAGAACGAAACGAGTTCACAGCGCAAAAATCGATCGGCTACCAATTGGTTCCCAGCTCGTTTTCACCAAATGAAAACAATCCTCGGGAATCGATCCTTCATTGATCAGAACATAGAAGAAATGACTATTCCAATCCGAATCCTTATTCGGAAAGTCGGAGAAGATTTTCCAATTCCTCTTGTTCGAGATGTAATAGATGTTCGTCTTCTTGAAGCGACGAAACTCGAGAAGACATGTCAAGTGGGTGGCGCTGACCTCAATATCACACTCATAAATCTGAACCAAAATCCCAACTAAGTGGCGGAGGCCGCACGTCGTTATATGAGAAAGAGATAGATTATACTTCTTCAAGAATCGCAGGATCAACTCAGGAACGGGGAACCACAAGTAGCTCAAGCTGAAATAGCTCTCGTAAACGGTAATGTAGTTCTCGGGTGAAAACTCAGCTCGATCGCTCGCAGAGGGAAGTAGGAACTCGCATCTTCCGGGATCCCGAAAACTGCTCGTAAATCTGCTCAAGACGTCGGAGTAGACAAAGTGGAGCCCGGAGGATCAGCAACCATCTTCTTCCGCGGAGCTTGTTGCCGCGAAGGACCAGCAGCTCTCCCGCCGTAAAGAAGCTCCAACCTTATCTTTTCCACTAAAGGATCAAACGGAGGAAAGTTTTCTTCTTCTTTAACTGTCACGGGATCGCTGATTGCTCGACGTGGTAACACGGAGCTGCTCGCTTCACCGCTCAATGGAAGGCTGACTCTTTGGCGGAGAGGGCCTGAAAGATTCGTGGAATCGACCGAATCAAGCGACTTAGTTCGCTCCGACATTCCTACCAAGGAAGAGCTATTCAATCGACTGCCAGCCCCAAGACCAGCAATCCAAAGGACTCGTAGCTCGCTCGAGCTCCTAACAGGAATCACTAACTCGTGGCTCGCGGAACGAAGGGTAGTGACTCGTGATCAGCTTGCACGAGAGCCCAAGTCAAAACGATTCAAAGCTCGCGACAAACAAACAACGACCTGGATCGAAGTAGCTCGCAGCTTGTAATAAACGAGGATCCAAAATGAAGCTCAGAGCTCGCGAACCTTGCGATTTTCCCTCAGCTCGGAGAAGCTCTAGACAACGGCTCACTAAAAATGAAGGGATGAATGAAAAGCATAACGATGAATCCCTAGAAATCAAACGAACTCCTCAAAGAAATCAAGCACACATCATTGTAAATCCGGACTCAAAAATCAATGAAGAACACTATGAAGATCCTGAAGAACACGATGAAGAACGGAGGAGATCGACGAACAAGGGAGCGCGCCGCCGCACGATCTGAGCGGAGGAGCCTTGACCAAAAAAAATACGTGGGTTTTCAGCCATAAAGCCCACTCGAGAAGGGAAGAGGAGCCAACACCTATACGACTTATTGGGCTTTGTCAACGCCCCAACAGAAGAGCAGAGGTTGGAAGATTGTTTAAAAAAATATATATAAAATAATAATAAGATAGTGAAGGAAAGGCGAGCTGTAAAAGACAGCGTCTACGGCGAGCTGAAATCTGAGCAATACACGGTTCGTGCCGATTCAGGATCGTAGTGAACGAGCTATGAATCGAGAAACAATATTTTCGCTAAAGCTGTCGAAAGTATGGCTCGCTGGTTGTTCATGTAACGACGCCCCACAATAAAACCTTTAGTTCACTGAGAAATCAATTGACGAACCGAAGAGGAAAGCGTTCAGTTTAACAAGGACGTGTTGAACGTTGATCTCAACTTACCATGATTCTTCTAGCTCGTCACTCTTATACTAAGACTAACGAGCTGGGGGACTAACTGTTGGGGTCGGAATACTCCCCGTCGAGCTGAACAACCGAGTCTGCGAGGTGCGATCAAGGACGTAAGCCGAACCATTGTAGTGCATGAACCAGGAGCCACGCGTGCAGAGGAGAGATACGGCGAGCCGTAAACGCCACGAGCTACGGAGAACGTGTACAAGTAACGGCGGACTGCGGTGAGCTACGCAGAACTGCGGGGAGCCAACTACACGAGTTGCGACGAGCTGTAATCGCGGTGAACTACGTCCAGCACGACGATTCGCCATGTCTAACGAACCGAGAATCGTACGACGATGAGCTAGATGGGCCGAATCATAACACATTATGGGCCGAACCAACATCCACTTCGACGATCTGTGCTGAAGCCCATAATGAGGATCCATGATTTGCCCTACACGATAGCAAGCATCGAGCTAGCGGCGCCGCGAGAGAAACATCAAATCTACGAGGATATCTCACGAGATTCTCGTATAGTCGGTTTAGAAACTTGTATAAAAAGATATCAAGGCTCATTGTTTTAAGCCATCACTTTTCATTGCTATGCTGCATACAACGCTTTACACTTCACCTTAATAATAATAACCATCTTTGGATCTTCGCTCGTGTTACACTCAGAATCTTCAGTTCCTCTCAATATCGTTTTACTAATATTTGTTATGCTGAATCCAGCTCCCACAATTTGGCGCTAGAAGGAGGGGGTTTGAAGATTTCTCACTCAAAACACTTGAGATCTGAAGAAGATGTCCACCAGCGACACAGACCATCTGACCGGAATTCCCCCGACCGGAGGAGATCTGACGGGAAGCAATCCAGCGGGAGGCAATTCGACCAGACAAGAGCAAACTCCGACAGGAGCAGCGGATCAGCGAGCTCCCCAAGACATAACGATCGCACTAGCGAAGATGCAAGAGATGATCAATGCTCTGCAGAAGAAGACCGAAGAACAAGATGCGCTGAACAGCACACTGACGACGGAGCTGGAAACGATGCGAGCTGACGCTCATGAGCGAAGTCGACAGGAGAATCTGGTAGGAGGAGCCGCAAGACGAAACAGCATCGAACCTGTAGCATTGACCTTCACGACCCCGGCTGCGGGAACAGAAGGACGCATACCACCAGTGGACTGTCCGTCGGATCTTGGAGAGGTCATCGAACTTTTTCGTCTTCCTCCTCCCGATATGCTCTTGGAGGGTAAAGCTTACGGAGAGGCGGCCCTCAAGCTCCTTTTGGTAAATTTTATTTTCGTCTGTATAGATGACGAGGAAAACTCGCATTTATATTCATTTTCTGTTTTGGCTTTAGTTCACAGAATCCTTTAACGGCGTCATCGCGGGTTATGAGGCTAGGGCTCGTTCGGATAGATCCGCACTTGACGATCTTCAGAAGACCGTTGATACTTTGAAGAAGCTGCACGAGGAGTCGGAGAAGAGACATGCTCTCGAATTGACTCAGACCAAAAAGGAAGCCGCTAAATTGAAAACCGAGGCGGAAAGCCATCAGGCGAGCGCGGTCAGGATGTCTGAAATCAATCTTAGCTTTGCGGAGAAGATAAAGGGGCTCCAGACGAAGATTGGTTCGCCTCCAGAGCAATTGGGCGTGAAGGATGCTCTTGTAGAGGCTAGAGTGAAGAAAGCGCGGTTCGATCTGAATGAAAGGTACGGTTCGCTTTTCGAGAAGATCTGGGCTGATTTAGAGAACCTCAAGGATGTTCAGGAGCGCGCAATTCTTCTTGCTCAGGCTGAGGGCAATATCGGATTGATTAATGACATCCGAAGCGATAAACCGCCGAATCTTGATGTCGAGCTTGCCGGGCTTCAAGATCATATCGCTTCTGACGGCGAGGCCCAGAGAGAAGCTGACTCCTTGTTGGCAAAAGTGATGGATCAGCTCGTCACCTTCCAGATTCCCTCCGATCTGGCTGAGGTACATCTTAGAGACGAGACGATCAAAAGCTTTGAATTAGCTCGGATCAATATCGAAAGTCAATATGGTTCTAATATCTATTCTGTCTTTCAGACTGAAATTAGGCCGGCGCTAGTTGAACCGGGCCAGATTCCGGGTTGTTCCGCTGGGAAGATCATGGCTGAAATTCCAGAGTCATCAAGCCAGACTCCTGCTGAGTTGACTAAATCCAACGAACCGGGTTCTGAGTCGGAGGTCTCGCTGAGAAGGTTCCAGATGTTGCTTGAGTTTCTCCCTTTTGTTTCTAAGTTTTTATAGTACAATGCCTGGACGGCTTTATCTATCTTTTGTATATTTTATGCCTGGACGGCTTTATCCACTTTTTTATTTTGCTAAAATACTAATCGAGCTACGATTTGAACGAGACCAGAGTATTTATTATAACTTGTCCAAGTATTCTACCAATGTTTCTGCGAAGCCTTTTAGTCTATTGGGTTTATGCCAACATATTCCTGTTTTTATCGCCAACTTATCACTTAGTAAGAAGCGAGTCGGAATAGTGGCGAGATATTCGACCAACGTTGCCACGAGGCATTTTGTATGTTTGGTTTTCAGATTTTGTCGCAGACTTATCTATTAGTAAGTTGCGGGTAGGAATAAATGACGAATGATCGTATTTATATAGCACACGCGTGATACGATGTTTTGGGTAAGATAGTTAAGATTGAATGTTGTGGCCAACAACGTTCGATTTGGGACAATTCATCGAGTTGTCCACAGCGAACTGTGTTACAAGTGAGGGAATACGTAGAGGAAATATAACGTTCAGTCATTGTTGTACTTGGCGGTGAACCGTGTTGCAAAGAAATCATATTCGTTTGAGATTAACGGCGAACCGTGTTACAAAGAATTGACAAATGCGTTAACGGTGAACGGTGTTGCAAGTAAGAGGGAGTGTATATACACGTACCCCCCCCCCCCCCCCCACTTTTTGATTGGAGAGGGGGGGGGGTAACTGAATCCACCATAAGGTGAACTGCCTACGTACCCCTTGCGGGGATCAAACCACGCGTAGTTCTAAGTGACGGCGCGTTGCGCCTTAATGATAATATTTCTTGAGATGCATCACGTTCCATGGCTTTGGTATTGCTTCGCCCGCCATGTTTTCGAGCCGATAGGCTCCGGGTCAAACTATTTCAGCGATTTTGTATGGACCTTCCCAGTTTGCTCCCAACTTCCCAGCGTTTCACTCTGCGGTATTTTGGAAAACCTTTCTGAGGACCAAGTCGCCTTCCTGAAATCTTCGGCTTCTGACATTAGAGTGCTTGGTTACGGATAAGTGCTTGGTTGCGCCGTTCGTTGATCAAATCCAGCTCGTCTAGAAACAACATATGGTTGTAGCCTTCTTGTTCCGGCAATAGCCAGCGTGGAACTCCTCGAAGGTGGATTTCAGGGGGACTGATGCATTCTGTTCCATAAACAAGCGCAAACGGTGTTTCCCCTGTGGCTCGCCTCGGAGTGGTTCGATGAGACCAGAGGAAGCCTTCTAATTCGTCTGCCCAACGACCTTTCTTCGCGTCGAGCCATTTCTTTAGACCATCCAAAATTGTTTTGTTGGTTGCCTCGGCTTGACCATTTCCTTGCGGATAGCAAGGCGTCGATTTGCTTAGGCGTATCTTCCATCTGTCGCAAAACTTTCCAAATCGAGCTGATATGAATTGCGAGCCATTATCGGTAACGATCTCGTATGGGACGCCGTGCCGACATATGATGTTCTTCCAGATGAACTGTTCAACTTGGGAATCTTTGATGGTGGCGTAAGACTCCGCCTCGACCCACTTTGAGAAATAGTCTGTCAGAACTAACAGAAATCTTTTTTGCTTCGATTTATGCAGTGGTCCGACAGTATCCATCGACCATCTCATGAACGGATATGGCGCGGAGATGGAGGACAGTAGCTCGACTGGTTGGCGGATCGTTGGTGCGTGGCATTGGCATTTTTCGCACTTTCGCGAGTATTTTCTCGCAGTCGCTGATCAGTGTGGGCCAGAAGTAGCCGTGCCGTTTGATCTTGATTGCCATGGCTCGTCCTCTGGAACGATTTCCGCACGAACCGCTATGGACTTCTTCCATTATCTTTCTTGCTTCTTTCCCTTCTACGCATGAAAGCAATGGTCCTGAGAATATGCACTGGAATACGGCGTCCCGTATCAAAATATAGCGGGCCGCCTGAACTTTCAATTTGCGAGCCGCCCATTTGCCTGCTGGTACTTCGCCATCTGCTATGTAGAGACGTACCTGACTCAACCACTCCTTATAGTAATCGTACTCCGTATTATCATCTATGTTCATTTCCGCGGGTTGGTTTTCGTCGAGCTCATCGTTGGTATTAGGTTCATCTTCGATTAAAGTCATCAAGATTTCGGGTTCGCTGACGTCGATGCTAGGGCGTTCGATGAACTCGACCGGAATTATTCGTTTTAAGTCCGGATCAGAAGTTGAGGCTAACGACGCCAGCGCGTCGGCCTGAGTATTCTCGCCGTAAGGGATTTTCTCCAAGATGAACTTATCGAATTGTCCGACCAACTTTCTAACAACCTCGAGGTATGCTTCCATTATTTCGTCTTTAGTAGCATAATCTCCACCGAATTGGTTCGCGACGAGTTGGGAATCACAATACGCATGTATGTCTCGCACGCCGATTCCTGACGCTAACTTTAGTCCTGCTATCAAGGCCTCATATTCCGCCTCGTTATTCGATGCGCCGAAATTTAAACGAAGCGATTGCTCCAAGATTTCGCCTGTCGGTGAGGTGAGTCGGATTCCTACCCCAGCGCCTTGTTTTGATGACGAGCCATCGACGTGGAGCAGCCAGGTAGTGGGGAGATTTGGTTCGTTGCTGGTGCCGATGGGTAATTCGATCAGAAAATCAGCCAGTACTTGTGACTTTGCGCTCGTCCGACTTCGATACTCAATATCATATTCGCTCAGCTCGATTGCCCATTTGGCTAATCTTCCTGATTGGCTTGGGCTGTGCAGGATCGTCCTTAGGGTAGCGCCGTTAGGACCACGATTGAATGTTATTGGAAGTACGGACGTAGTTTGCGAGCCGATACCACCACCGCGAGAGCGAGCTTTTCTGTATGCGGGTATCTTGTCTCCGCGTCGGTCAGACTTTGGCTTATGTAAAAAATCGACTTTTGAACTCCTCGATCTTCGCGTATCAGGACTCCAATAACTGCTGTCATAGATACCGCGATATATAGATACAATGGTTCTCATTCTTTGGGCTTTGCTAGTACTGGAGGGCTTGCTAAATATAATTTCAGCTCGCGGAATGCTTCTTCACACTTCGTCGTCCACTCGAATTTTTTGTTTCCTCGCAGCGTGTCTTAAAGGGAAGACACTTGTCCGTGGATCACGAAATGAACCGGTTGAGCGCGGCAATACGTCCGGTCAGCTGTTGTATTTGCCTTTTTGTTTTCGGTGACGGCATTTTGATTAGAGCTTGGATCTGTTTAGGATTCGCTTCGATGCCTCTGCGAGTTACTAGATAACCGAGGAATTCTCCATAAGTGACGGCGAAGCAACATTTGGTGGGATTAAGCTTCATATTGTGTGAATTCAGCTGTTCAAAACAGTCGCGGAGGTGCGCTATGTGTTCTTCGTTTTTCAGAGATTTTACGAGCATGTCATCTATGTAGACTTCCATCGTTTTTCCGAGCTGCGAAGCAAACATTTTATTTACGAGCCGTTGATACGTCGCTCCCGCATTCTTGAGCCCAAACGGCCTGACCATATAGCAATAGATACCCCGCTCTGTTTGGAAGGCCGTTTTCTCTCGGTCGTCGGGGTTCATCTGGATCTGGTTATAGCCTGAAAAGGCGTCCATAAAGGTTAGCAGCTCATTGCCTGCTGTCGCTTCTATGAGCCGATCAATGTGTGGGAGCGGGAAGCTATCCTTCGGGCATGCGTTATTTAAGTCCGTAAAATCTATGCATACTCCCCATTTCCCGTTCTTCTTTTTGACCACTACTGGGTTAGCGAGCTATTCGGGATATTTAGCCTCGGAAACCGACCCCACTTTTAATCGTCGCTCCACTTCGTCGTTCACGGCCTTTAGTCGTTCGTGTCCCAGTTTTCTTCGCTTCTGTTTCACCGGTTTGAATGTCGGATCCACATTCAGCTCGTGACAGGTAACACTGATGTCTGTTCCAGGCATATCTTCGGCCGTCCATGGGAAGGTGTCGATGTTCTGCTTTAGGAAGGAGATCAGCATCTTTTGTATCGATTCCTCCAGATCCGCCCCGATCTCTACGCATCTCTCCGGGTTTTTCTCGTCTATGCACACGGAAATTATGGCTTCATCACTTGGCTCTTCGGAGGTGGTTTCTTTAAGTCCGGAGATCTTATCTTTGGCCTCTTTGTTTCTGATTTCCTTGTTTTCGACCAGCTCGATCTCGCCGGTAATCTGTAATTGCTATAAGAGGTTGGTTAAGCCGTTTTCTGATTCTCGGCTCGCCTTAATCTTCTTTCTTTTTTCTTCGGGAAGCAGCTCGGGCAATGGGTTCCGGAGTTTATGTTCCGCCATGAAGCAGATTCTAGAGTCTTTCAGCAAACCCAAAATAGTTTTGATTTCGGATGGGGTGGGGAACTTGATGCACAGATGATAAGTAGACGGTACGGCTCGCATCGAGTTTATTCATGGTGTGCCCATGATAATGTCGTAGATCGGAGGATTATCTGAGACGGAAAAATTCACCATTTTCGTTATTCCCCCTGCCTCGACGGGGAGTATGATTGTCCCCATAGACATTGTTACCTCTCCCCCGAATCCGGTCAGTGGCTTCGGCTTTGTTTTTACATTGGTCAGATCGATCCCCACTTTTTCCAGCGTGCTTTTGTAGATGATATCAACCATGCTCCCCGTGTCGATGAGGATCCAAGCTACGTCAAACTTGCTAGCATGATTACCAGCGGATAGTCATGTGGCTTATCGATCCCAATGACTTCATTCTCCGTGAAGATTATTTCGGCATTTGGAAGTTTGGAAGGTTCGTACCAGTTAACTGCTGCGTCAGCTCGTCGTTAAAAAGCCTTAATTGATGTTACGGTGTCCGGGCAATATTGTGAGCCACCCTTATGATGTGAATCCTTCTACACGAGACAGGCTGTCCCTCCGGGTCATCCTGTCTTCCGCGCTTCGGTTGTTCGATGGATTGACCAGGCTGTTCAGAACGTTCTCGTGGTTCAGGGCGTTCTAGATCTTTCAATTTGAGATCACCTTTTAACTCGCCGCTTAGCAGTTTCCTTGCGAGCTCTGCTCCCAGGTGTCGGCATTTCTCGGTTGCGTGGCGGTAACATTGGTGGAAATCGCAATAAGCTTTATCATCAAAGCTCGCAGAATTCTGGTTCCTTGTGTACAGTTCTTGGACGTTCTTCCTCTTCCTCTTCCTGATTGGTTCGCGGAGTTTATCTGTTGGCTCGTATCGATCTGATAGTTATGTGCCCCCGAGAAATTCGGTCCTTCGTGATGAGTGTAACTGTTTCTTCCGCGTCTATGATCGGCGGGTTCGACGGCGGTTTTGCAGTTACTTTTGAGGAGGCATGTATTTCTGTTAGTAACTTCATGTCCTCCTCTTCTATCGCGAACACCACGGATCTGTGGATAGCATCCGCGATCGATTTGGGCTTGTTGAGTGCGAGCTCTTTTCGGAAGTCCGAGTGGAGACGTAATCCCATTTTGAGCGAGTCGATGGCGATCTTATCGTCGATTGGTCCTGCTTTTGACATAACCGTTTTGAAACGATCCATGAAATTCCGAAGGGACTCGCCTTCTCCTTCAACCATGTTCCATAAGTTAATTGCCGAGGCCGATTTTTCTATGAACATGGAGTATTGTTTGAGGAAGAGAGCCGTCAGTTGTTGGACATTCTCGACGGAGTTTGGTCCGAGGTTCAAGAACCAGTCAAGGGCCGATCCCTTTAAATATTCCAAAAATAGTAAGCAAAATCCAGCGTCCTTCTCTTCTACGCTTTGGAATGCGGCCCGACTCAAAGCGACTCGAAACGCGTTAATGTGATCCTTCGGGTTGGTCGAACCGTCATACTTCTGGATACCAAGTCGTCTTGGATCTATTACTTTGGTGTTCATTATTCTTGCTGAAAACGGCGTGTGTTCCGAGTCTTCGCATAACTGGGCGATTTCCGGTGCCGAACTGAGCGACTTATGGATCTGCGATCGAAGTAACTTGGCTTCGTTATCCGATTTTTCTAGGCGAGCCCGAATTTCGACCAACTCTTCTCGGCTCACCTGCCGTTCTCTGGTTCAACTAATTTTCTTTGGGATTCCCACGCTTTTGGATTGGGTTTTCGTCTGCTCGTTCAGCGAAGTTGACGCTCCTTCTCCGAGTCGTGAAATGGCCGCAGTGAGTGCTCCCGTAGGGTCCGAAGCATGCGGTCCATCTGATCCTTGCTCGACAGTTTCGTTGGCCTGCTGATTTTGGTTTTCTCCCAAACCGTTTGGGGTCGAATCCTCTTGATTTAACAGTATCTGCTTCAGGGCTTTAGTTACTGTTTCTGCTTCAGGTCGAATCCTAATTCAGATACTGTTGAACCAAGAGGATTCGACCCCAAACAGTTCAGGAGAAAACTAAAGTCAGCAGGCCAACGAAATTGTAGAGCAAGGATCAGATGGACCGCATGCTTCAGACCCTTCGGGAGCACTCACTGCGGCCATTGCACGCCTCCTACTGGAGAAAAAAGTGTCGACTTCGCTGAACGAGCGGACAAAAACCCAATCTAAAAGCGTGGGAATCCCAAAGAAAAGTAATTGAACCAGAGAACTGCAGGTGAGCCGGGATGAGTTGGTCGAAATTCGGGATCGCCTAGAAAAATCAGATAACGAAGCCAAGTTACTTCGATCGCAGAGGCGCTAAGTTCGGCCCCGGAAATCGCTCAGATATGCGAAGGCTCGGAACATACGCCATTTTCAGCAAGAATAATGAACACCAAAGTAATAGATCCGGGACGACTGAGCATCCAGAAGTATGACGGTTCGACCAACCCGAAGGATCACATTTACGCGTTTCGAGTCGCTTTGAGTCGAGCCGCATTCCGAAGCGTAGAAGAGAAGGACACTGGATTTTGCTTATTATTTGCGGAATATTTAAAGGGCTCGGCCCTTGACTGGGTCTTGAACCTCGAACCAAACTGCGTCGAGAATTTCCAACAACTGGAAAAAGATTAAAATGAGCCGAGAGTCGGCAAACAGCCTAGCTAATCTCTTATAGCAATTACAGATCAACGACGACATCGAGTCGACCAAAAAGAAAGCCGCCAAAGACAAGACAGCTAAAGATAAGCTGACCAAAGATAAGGAACCAGTCATCGAGGAATCGAGCTGTGAAGCAGGAGTCTCTGTTTGCATAGACGACAAGAACCCGCAGAGATGTGTGGAGATCGGAGCGAACTTGGACGAGGCAATAAGGAAAGAATTGATTTCTTTTCTAAAGGAGAACATCGATACCTTCGCCTGGATGGCTGAAGACATGCCTAGGATAGAATATCACCTGTCACGAGCTAAATGTGGATCCAACTTTCAAACCGGTGAAGCAAAAATGAAGGAAACTGGGACATGAGCGGCTGAAGGCTGTAAACGACGAGGTGGAATGTCTCTTGAAAGTGGGCTCGATTTTCGAGGCAAAGTATCCCGAATGGCTCGCTAACCCAGTGGTAATCAAGAAGAAGAACGGAAAATGGCGAGTCTGTATAGACTTCACCGATCAGAATAAGGCATGCCCAAAGGATAGCTTCCCGCTCCCATATATCGATCGCCTCGTGGAGGCAACAACGGGAAACGAGCTGCTGACATTCATGGATGCCTTCTCAGGCTATAACCAAATTCAAATGCATCCCGATGATCGAGAAAAAATGGCTTTCCAAACAAAGCTAGGCATCTATTGCTACAAAGTCATGCCATTCGGACTTAAGAACGCAGGAGCAACATATCAACGGCTCGTGAGCAAGATGTTTGCCTCACAGCTTAGAAAGACGATGGAGGTTTTCATTGACGATATGTTAGTGAAATCCCAAAAGAAGGAGGAACATGTGGCACATCTCCGCGACTGCTTCGAACAGTTGAACTCACAAAGCATTATGATGAACGCAACGAAGTGTCGCTTAGCGGTGACATCAGGAGAATTCCTAGGTTATCTGGTGACTCATAGAGGCATCGAAGCGAACCCGAAGCAGATCCAAGCCTTGATCAAGATGCTGTCCCCAGAAACGAAGAGGCAAATACAGCAGCTAACCGGACGCATCGCAGCGCTCAATCGTTTCATCTCACGATCGACCGATAAGTGTCTACCCTTTTACGACACGTTATGAGGAAACAAAAAGTTTGAGTGGACACCGAAATGTGAAGAAGCCTTCCGCGAGCTGAAATCATATTTGGCAAGCCCACCAATACTGGCAAAACCAGAAGAATGGGAGACGTAAGCCAAAGCCTGACGGACGCAAAAACAATGTATCCTCAGACGGAGAAACTCGCACTCACGGTTGTAGTGTCGACTCGGAAATTACGCCCCAATTTCCAGTCGCATTCAATCGTAGTCCTCACGGCATTGCCCTTAAGGAAGATCCTCCACAGCCTGAGCCAATCCGGAAGATTGGCAAAATGGACAATCGAGCTGAGTGAATACGACATCGAGTATCGAAGTCGAACGAGCGCAAAGTCGCAAGTATTGGCCGACTTCCTAATATAATTACCGATCAGCACCAGCGAAGAGCCGAACCTTTCCACCACTTGGCTACTTCATGTCAATGGCTCGTCATCAAAACAAGGCGCTGGAGTCGGGATTCGACTTACCTCGCCGACGGGCGAAATCTTGGAACAGTCACTTCGTCTAAATTTCGGTGCGTCAAATAACGAAGCAGAACATGAAGCACTGATAGCCGGATTAAGTCTAGCACTCGGGATCGGAGCCCAAGATATACATGCCTACTGCGATTCTCAGCTCGTCGCAAACCAATTCAGCGAGAATACGCCACTAAGGACGAGAGGATGGAGGCATACCTCAGAGTTGTCAAGGACCTGGCCGGACCGTTCGGTAAGTTCACTTTGGAACGAATCCCGCGAGGCGAGAACACTCAAGCCGACGCTCTAGCATCATTAGCCTCGACCTCTGATCCGGACTTGAAAAGGATAATCACAGTGGAATTCATCAAACGCCCTAGTATCGATGTAGGCGAACCGGAGGTCCTAATGACGATAATCGAAGACGAACCCGATAACAGTGGCGAGCCCGCCAAAAGTCAACCTATAGAAATGGACATAGGCGACGGAATAAAATACGGCTGTGATAAAGAATGGCTCGGACCAATCCGCGTTTACGAAGCCGATGGAGAAGTACCAGAGGACAAATGGGCGGCTCGCAAACTAAAAGCTCAGGCAGCACGTTATATTTTGATACGAGATGCTGTGTTCAGATGGAGGCTCTCAGGACCGTTACTCTCATGCGTAGAAGGAAAAGAAGCAAAAAAAATAATGGAAGAAGTTCATAGCGGAAATCACTCTGGTGGACGACCCCTGGCGATCAAGATCAAACGTCACGGCTAATTCTGGCCAACGATGATCAGTGATTGTGAAAAAATATTTAAGGAAATGTGAAAAGTGCCAGCGACACGCGCCAACAATACATCAACCGGCCGAGCTGCTATCTTCCATATCCGTTTATGACATGGTCAATGGACATCGTCGGACCGCTGCACAAGTTAAAGCAGACGAGGTTCTTGCTAGTTCTGACAGACTACTTCTCCAAATGGGTGGAAGCAGAATCATACGCCAGCATCAAAGATACCCAAGTCGAGCAATTCATCTTGAAAAATATCATATGCCGACACGGAGTCCCGTATGAAATTGTCACAGATAATGGTTCGCAATTTATATCGGCTCGGTTTGAGAAATTCTGCGACAAATGGAAGGTCCGCCTCAGCAAATCTACGCCTCGGTACCCACAAGGAAACGGCCAAGCCGAGGCCACTAACAAGATGATTTTGGATGGCCTCAAGAAACGACTCGATGCTAAGAAGGGCCGCTGGGCCGACGAACTGGAAGGCATACTTTGGTCCCGTCGAACAACTCTGAGGCGAGCCACAGGCGAAACGCCATTCGCACTGGTTTATGGGACAGAATGTTAATTCCGCCAGAAGTACATTTCCTCGGAATACGCCGATGGCTATTACCAGAACAAGCAGGTTACAACCACATGATGATGTTAGACGAGCTGGATTTGATTAACGAACGGCGCGATCAAGCACTTATCCGCATTCAGAACTATCAGCAATCCGCTGCCAAATACTACAACTCTAATGTCTGAGCCAGGAGATTCAGAGCAGGAGACCTAGTCCTCAGAAAGGTGTTCCAAAATACCGCAGAAAGAAACGCCGGAAAGCTAGGTGCGAACTGGGAAGGTCTGTACAAGGTCACCGAAACAGTTCGTCCGGGGGCTTATCGACTAGGGAACATGGCTGGCGAAGCAATATCAAAGCCATGGAACGTGATGCATCTCAAGATGTATTACCACTAAGGCGCGAGGCGCCATCACTTAGAACTACGCGTGACTTGATCCCCGCGAGGGGTACNNNGGGGGGGGGGGGGGGGAGTGGGGAACGTGTACATATACACTCCCTTTCGCTTGCAACACGGTTCGCCAACGCACTTTTATGGTTCGCAACACGGTACGCCGTTTTTAAAACAAAAAAGAAAAAATTATTCTTTGTAACGCGGTTCGCTGCTAACACAAATGAATGGGGTTATTCCTCTCGTAACACGGTTTGCCGTTAAACGTAACGATAAATAAATTTCTGATACTCTCATCACCTATCTCACAGTTTGTCTTCAAATAGCTTGGGAATACTAATAAACCGTTCCGAGCCGAGTATTGTTGGCCACAACACTCGATCTTAATCTCTTTACCTAGACTCTACGTCATGCGCGCGCTATATAAATTGATCAATCATCATTTGTTCCGACCCGCTAATTACTAATAGATAAGGACGCGGCAAAAACTGGAACAAATCGATCAGAAACCCAATATCCAAAACATTGGTTTACTATTTGAATCGTCGCTGTTCCGACCCGCAGCTCGCTGATTGATGAGTTGGCGGCAAAAACTGAAACAAGTTGACTTAAACCCAATATACTAAACGCTTTGCAACAGCATTGGTTAAACTAACCAGGCTCGTCACTGGAAAAAATTGACTTAAACCCGATTCGTAAAACGCCTCGTGGCAACATCGGTTAAACATTAAAATGATTAAGCCCGAATATCTCGCAATATCATCGGTTGATCACCAAATCAATTTCGCCAAACGGCTGGAACAGATTTTCTAAATCACACGGTTATCGAAATCAGAAATAATCTACCATTTTGATTAAGCGAGTTCAATAAACGGATAAAGCCATCCAGGCACTAGATACAAAAACAAAAGAAAAAGCCTTCTAGGCGCCATGTTCAAAAATCAAAAAGCAACAAAAGATAAGGAGTTCAGAGAAGGATTTGGCTCGACAATTCTTAGATATCAGCGGGAGCTTTCTCAACAGCCTCGTTTGGAATCGAGATCGGTTCGCTAGCCTTATCGATAACATCAGGAACTCAGTCAGATGTTTCCGGAGCCTCAGTCGTAACCTTCTCAACTGGATCCTCGAATCCATCACTCAGCTCTCCAACTCGAATGGAATCGATTGGGGCTTGGGTCGTCAGTTCCAGGGCCTGCTCAATGGGCATCAATTCGATTCCAATCTGAAGGATAGAAAGATCAAAATTAGTGCTGTACTGCGAACTCACATAAATCTCGAGTCGTTCGAACCATGTGACCCGCTCATCTATAATATGTATCTCGACCGAATCAGAAGAGACTGGAAAGACGACAAGCTGACTCATCACTTTGGCGAAAAAGGAGTTGGCTTCCGCGGGAGTTCCGATTTCAGCGGCAACGTATTCTTGGAGTCCTGCGAGCTCTTCATCGAGATCCAGCGGATTATTGCTTAGGATGTCGTCTATCAACTGGATGTTGCCCTGGGATTGAGCAAGAAAAGCGGCTCGAGATTGGAGCTCCTTGAGGCTCGTTAGATCGGGCTTAATCGCCTCAAAGAGGGAGGCGAATTTGTGCATTCAAGTCGCGCCGAGCCTTCGCAACCTTAGCCTCCGAAAGAGCATTTTGAGCACGCACTTTCTCTTTGAGCAAACCGATCGTCGGCTCGAACCCTTTTACCCTCTCGATATGACCGAGATTAAGGGCCAACATCCTGTCCGCATCCGCACGATAACGCTTCGCCTCGTCCCTAAGTTTGGCGACCTTCCCTTTGGCATGAACAAGCTCATCAGCGCACCCCTTTTCTGAAGCCTCATACAACTGCTTCAGAGCGTCGATAGTCTTCTGAAGCTCATCAAGAGCCGACTGATCAGAGCGAGCCCTGGCCTCGTAACCCGCAATGACGCTGTTGAAAGATTTTGTGAACGGAAACAAGAACAGAAAATAAGCAGACATAAACTTCCTCATCAATTATATGAACGGAAAGAAAACTTACCGAAAAGAGCTCGAAAGCCGCCTTTTCGTAAGCCTTACTCTCCAGGAGTGTGTCAGGCGGAGGAAGACGAACCATGGGAGTGCTTTTGGTGAGAAAATTAGCAGCCTCGTCTCTCCGAAGAAGTTGAAATCCCGTAGGGCCATCGAGCGTATCAGAGGGAACAGCCCTCTTAGCTTTCTTCGAAGCCTTCTCCTTCAGATCCTCAGCCGCGGCTCTCTTCTTACTTTCTGCCTTGGCATGTTTCTTTGCCGACGGCTCGCCTGAAGCATCGGGAACGTTCTTCTTCTTCTTTGACTTCCGGACGAGTGCTCTTGATTCCTTGGATTGATTAGAACGAGCTGAAGAAGAGGGCACAGGAAGATCTTTCCCTATGGTTGCCTTGTCTTTTTTCAGGGCCTCCTTGGCGCGCATTACAGCCTCCCTGAGATCAATCGGCGCGCCGCCGCGGGAACTCTGTTTCTGATGGCTCGCAACCTTCACCCTCTTACCATCGACCTTTGATTGAGTAGCCTCCCCCGAGGTTGCTTTGCGAGCCTCCTTTTCAGCCTTCAGCCGAGCCGCCTCTTCTCGTTTTTCCTTCAGAACGTCACAGATAGATTTTTGCTCCATCTTGCCCGAAGATTGGTGGAAAGGAGAAATCTCTCTGTCTCTGTCGGAACTATCAGAAGAACCGAAAGAATTGTAGGCTTGGGTTCGCACTCTCTCTACTCGTTCAAAAGCGAAATATCTCTCCCAATCTCTAGGGTTTCCATCGAAAAACAATGGACCCGGACACGTTTCGGATTCTCGGCCCAATAACTGCCAATGCCATCCGACGTCATTTTACGGGAAAAAAATAGCGAAGTAACTTCCGACGAGCCAGCTTCATGGAGAAGACGAACCGAATATTTCGATGGCTCGGTTCAATTGACAGCACCTTCCCGTCTCCAACTTTTAGCTCGTCACTCTTACTCCTAAGACTAGCGAGCTGGGGGCTAACTGTTGGGGTCGGATTTCGCCCTCGAGCGTTGTCATTTGAACCGTGGAAAGTGAAGGGGAAAGCCGAGCATGACCGCACCAAACCGGGCCGAACCGGTGACTAAAACAAAAAACCAGGAAGACATATCTCGATGGGCCGAACCAACATCCAACGAAGTGATTCGAGCCGAGGCCCATCAAGGGAAGCCCACGAATGAGACTTTCCTTAGCTGAAGTCGGCGCGAGCAGAAAAGTAAAAAGTCATTATGGAATATTTACTTGAACCTTGTAAAGTCGGTTCCTATTCTCTTATAAATAGGAATCGATATTCATTGTTTTGGGGAGACACACATCCAAAAAGGCACAAGCCACAAATTTTTAGCTGCATAACAGCTAATAAAAACCATCATTTGGATCGACCTCTGTGTTTAACTCATAAAATTCTTTGGCTCTCCCTAAAAACAAATTGAAAGTCTGTGTAGGTTTCGGCTCGCACAATTACCTTATGTATTAGGTGTTAAGAGTGCTTCAAACTCATTCTCAACAAGTCTCCTGCAAATAAACCCAGATCATCCTGAGATTGAAGAGTTTAAGAATCAGTAAGTTCGAAACTTATATTATTACACAAATATTCATTAATATAAACTATTGTCTAATTCTGAAAACCATTTACAGACTTCCAGATGATGGATTGGCTATAACCCTTTCTGAGAACAATCCAAAATTTGATGGCATTGTGTTCGGTAATGATTATTGGATGGAAGAACAAAACATCAACATTGCAGAATTAAAGCAGTCTATATATGTAAGTAATCGTAAGCCTAAACTGTTTTAAATGAGAAATTTGTGCATTCATACATATGTATCATTTATAATTGATCATGCGTGTTGAATGTTGTAGGTTGGAAAAGTCAACATCATGTGCACCATTGAGTCAATAGATACAGATTGGGGATGGTACTATATTGGGTGCACAAAAAGAAATCATAAAAAGGTGGGACATGCCAAATCAGAATCTAGGCAGGAATTGGTTCAGGGAAAAGGAAATCAACCTTTGTTCTGGTGTGACATGTGTGATGCAAATGTAACTCATGTTGCAGCAAAATAAGTACACACACTACATACATCTCCCCCTTTTTTTGCCAAGTTCTATTCGTTTTAATTATTATTTCCTACTATAACATATTTTTATTTGATAGGTACAAGCTTCATTTAAAGGTGAAGGATCCCACGGCCACTACAACACTTCTCCTCTTTGATAGCTTTGCAAAAGATATTATAAAGAAAACAGCAAACGAACTTCTCAATGGAAACTTTGACGAGGTAATAAATGAATTTTTCAAGCAAATCAAATATGACAAATTTGAATCAAACTAACAAAAAGTTTCGGTTATTGGTTATGCAGATTGTAGATCCAGAGGATATCCCTGAGGACCTTAAGAATTTGTCTGGAAAAAGTTTACAATTTGTTCTTCAGATTGAGAAGGAAAATTTAAGAGGTCATGATACCTTTAGAGTTGCTAAGGTTCTGACAGACTGTTTGGCGTTGGAGGATCACACAATTGATGAAGAAGAGAAGTCAATCAATTCAGTGGAACACATCTCCATGAACAGGTACAAACTACATAGATCAAAGAATTTAGATGGTCAATTGAAATTTTAACAAAAACGTATGATTAGTAACTTAAGTCTGATATTTTAAATTTTATTTTTTAAAGGGAACACCTTCATTGAGTCTAGAAATTACAGAGTCAGGATCAGAAGACGTCAAAACAGCTTCATTAAAAAGGAAAGATGACAAGGATGTAATAATTTTGGATGAGTAATCGACCACAAAGAAGCTGTGTTTCAAAAGCATCAAATTGGAAGATGAGAAGAAATAAATGACAAGAATGGAAAAGTGTGAAGAATAAAAACAAGGAGTTTAGGTTTTAATATTTCATGCAATGGTTTTTGCTTTTTAGAGATTTGAGATTTACTTAAAGTGCTTTGAATTTATTGTGGTTTTTTTACTTATCTAATAAGTTGTTTATGTTTACCAAACAATGTTTTAAACTATTTTCCATTATCCAGCCTTTTAAAGAAGATTTTTCACAATGTCTAACAAGTTTAACCTTAGAAAACAAACACATGCATTGTATTTCTTTCGGCATGGATAAAAACATAAATTAGAGATCATCTTAAACACATCAACCGAAGATCCAAAGTGAAATTGTTCCTATGCGTGATCTTTTAGCTTAAAACGCATATAGCTAAAGGGAAAAAGAAAGGAAAAAATAGACGTTTAAAAAAAAGTGAACAAAAGGAACAAAATAATTTAACAATTCTAATATTCATATTACATCCACAATAAAGATTATTTTCCTGTTTCATACGGGTAAAAGATAATCTAATATGTTGAGTCGAATATTTATCTGCAAATTATGAAAATTACTTATTTGACAAATATATAGAATTATAGGTTGATGATGTCTACTTAAGGTTTACTCATATAATAAAGCCTTTCAGAATTAAAAAAAGAACACCTTTAAAAAAGGTTGACGAGAATGAAGAAGAGTCAAGGTGATGTTAATAGAGGTTTCATCAATTCGGCAGTAGAAAGAATAACCAAAAGCGTCTCTACAAACGAGAAGTTGAATAATCCTCAATCAAATACAGAGAATGCATCAAGCAAAATTATTAGAAAGAGGAAAAACGAGGAACCAAAAAGGGTTGCTAATACTCAATCCGTGAAAAGAACCAAACAAGATACGATTGCTGATCATGCAAAAGAAAGAGCTGCTAAAAAAGAATCTAACCTCACAACCAATACAATTCCGTTGAACAACATATTTGGCCGCCTCCTACAGAATTTATCTAGGTCAAAGAAACAGATATTGCTAAACCAAGCATCATCACAAGACAGTATGACATCAACAGCTCGAAAAAGACGTAGAGGTATTCTCCAAAACATGTATATATATATATATATATATATATATGTATTAAATATTTATAAAATAAATATTAAATAAGAAAACGATTTCATGCCATGCTAAAAATAATTAATGTTTCAGGTTTAGGGACTTCTACCGTAGACAAATTCCCACCCAAAAAACAAGCATGTAAAGGTTAGTAGTATCTATTATCTGTCAAATCCTATCAATATTCTATCAATTCCTATCAGAATTCTATCAACCAATTATTATTTATCAATTTATTAGGACAAGTACCTAAAACAAAAAAAGGGGAAAGGAAACTCAGATAACCAAGCACTCTTCGATCTTCATAATGGTAAAGTACCAAACTGATATGGATTATTTTTATATAGATGAATGATTACAATTTGGTGTGCTGAACATATTATATTTGTTTATACAGGTTTTGCAGAAGAAGAGGAGAATGATTATGAACAACTATGGGACTGTTCTAGCGAGGAAGATGAATATGCTGAGAAATCATATAATGATACAGAAAGACAGAATACAGATTTCAAAAATAGTACTAAACCAATTACAAAGGAAAAAGGTTCTTCAACTGATAACGAGCTAGAGCATAGTAAGTTAATTTTATAAAAAACCAGCTTTCAAATGATTAACATGATTAACACATATTGTAAAATTTAGACTGTTTTGTTGCAGAATATCTAGATCATGGAGATCCAACATACAGCTGTAAGTTTTGTGGAGCTATATTCTGGTATGAGGAACGTATTAATAAAAGGAGAAACACAAAGCAACCTGTCTTCACGATGTGTTGTTTGCAAGGAGCAATTAAATTGCCTTACCTAAGAAAATCTCCAGACTTATTGTTAGCTTTGCTAAGTAACGACGACGAACTAAGCAGAAACTTCAGAGACAACATCAGAGCTTTCAATATGCTTTTCGCATTTACTTCCCTTGGGGGTAAAGTAAATCGAAGCATTCCTAATGGCCGTGGCCCGTCTATGTTTCAGATACAAGGATCAAACTATCATTTAATGGGTAGTCTGAAACCCTTAGATGGAGATTTTCCTAAGTTTGGGCAGCTTTACATTGTTGATACAGAAAATGAAGTAGAAAACAGAGCGAACATAATGAGATGACTATTTCCCTTCGAATGACTATTTCATACCTTTTCCTATATTTTGTGTACAATGATAAAAATGAGTTAAAATACATTTTCGCAGCAAGTGTAAGGACAACCAGAATACAAAGAATAAAAGCAAGCTACGCAAAGAAACCATAGAAGCTATAATGAAAATGTTGGATGATGTCAACCCTTATGTTGGATCATTTAGGATGGCGAAGGATAGATTTAAAGAAAATGACGGAGAAACATTTCATATGAGGATTATTGGTGATCATAAGGGAAAGGATGGAAGAACATACATAGCTCCAATAGTATCAGAAGTAGCTGCTTTAATTCCTGGAGATTTTCACCTTGAGATGCCAGAACGTGATATTGTTCTTGAAGAGAAATCAGGCAGATTAAAAAGAATTAGTGAGCTTCATCCATCCTATTTGGCACTCCAATATCCATTAGTATTCCCGTATGGAGAGGATGGTTTCAGAGTTGGAATACAAAAAGGATTCAGATTATTAGACAGTAACAAGAAACAGAAGCATTTGAGTATGAGACAGTTCTTCGCATTCCGTAGTCAAGAGAGAGCAAATGAATGCCACACACTTCTACGTTCTAACAGACTGTTTCAGCAATTCCTGGTAGATACATTCACAATGATCGAGACAAACAGGTTATCTTTTATTAGATACAATCAGTCAAAGCTAAGAGCTGAAACTTATGATTCTGTGAAAGGGATGTTGGGTAACGAAAATATAAATCTGGAGGAACAAGGAACACGTCTTCTTCTACCAGCATCATTCACTGGTGCACCGAGGTATATGCGCCAGCATTACTATGATGCTATGGCTACATGTAAGCACTTTGGCTCCCCCGACTTATTCATCACTTTCACATGTAATAACGAAATGGCCAGAGATTAATAGATTTCTAGAAAAAAGAAAGCTAAAGGCAGAAGACAGGCCAGAAATTATATGTCGTGTTTTTCATATGAAGTTGGAATCTCTTATGAAAGATTTAACAGATGGCGAGCATTTTGGAAAGACTGTATCAGGTAATACTTATTTTCACTATCTATTAACTTCTTCTGCATATGAAAGCATAATCTCTATTTTATTTATTTACACTAAATTGTTTATTTGCAGCCATGTATACCATTAAATTCCAAAAACGTGGACTACCTCATGCTCATATAATACTTTTTATGGATCCAAGTAGCAAGTTCCCTACAGCTGACTGCATGGATGGTATAATATGCGCTGAGATACCTGATAAGGTATTGGAACCAGAGCCATTCGAAGTTGTAAAAGATTGCATGATTCATGGACCATGTGGTGCTGCAAATAAGAATTCGCCGTGTATGGTTAATGGCAAATGCTCAAAGTTCTATCCAAAAGCTAATGTTGAAATTACAACAGTGGATAAAGATGGTTACCCTGTTTACAGAAGACGGCAAACGAAACACTTTGTGGAGAAAAACGGTTTCAAATGTGACAATAGATACGTTGTCCCGTATAACAAGAAGCTCTCGGTACGTTATAAAGCTCATATCAACGTGAAATGGTGTAACCAGTCTGGTTCGATTAAGTATTTGTTCAAGTACATTAATAAAGGACAAGATCACTTGTGTGTTGCGATTGAGCCAAGAAACAAGGCGAATAAGGAAGGGAATGATAAAGAGAATAAAAAAGATGAAATTAAGGACTTCTTTGATGGCAGGTAACAAATATTTTATTTTAAGAGTTATTTGTTCATATTGTGGCCAAAAAAAAAAAAAAACAATTTTTATGGCAGGTACGTATCACCAACAGAGGCAGCTTGGAGGATTCTTAAATTCCCACTACACTACCGTTCAACGCCTGTTGAGAAATTATATTTCCATCTCGAAGGACAACACATGCTTTTTTTTTAAGGGAGACTGAAACAACCACGCTTTTTTTTCTTTTTAATAATATTAATTATCAATGCGGAAATTCTCAGAAAGAAATCAATAATTAATAAACCATAACTCTAGTTCAACAAATAAACCAATAACCAATAAAAGAATAAACTCTAGCAACCTAAACACCAGGTTTGCCATTTAACACAATAAAACTAACAACCTAAAATCGATGGTTTGCTAGCTATAACAAAATAAGCAAAACAAGCATCCTATCATCATCCTCGTTTCTCGGCCTCATTTCGCGGTTAAACATTCTTGTTACCTGCATCACATTGGAATAGAGATGCGTAAGTATTATCATAAATACTTAGTGACTGGATCATCCTGCCTACAGGCCATGTACGTCCAACACTTGACAATACATCAAACAATAACATCATAAAACCAAAGCAGCAATGATCAATAAACAACACAGACTCGCAACAACAAGAGTGTCGATCGACACCCCCAATGGTGTCGATCGATGCCTGCTCAGTGTCGATCGACACCACAAAGGGTGTCGCTCGACACTCCCCCGACACCACGAGACCAAACGCAATGAAATGATTCAGGATTCACAGCAAACACACAATCACAGGTGTTTAACACCCAAATAGTGATTAAAACCTCAAATTCGACATGAACAACTCAAGAACACAACATGAATTCAAAACTTCAGGAAATCTCTAGTGATAAACGGACTTACAGTCACGCACTCACCTTGAAAAGGTTGAAAAGAGGGAAAGGAAGATGGATTAGCAACAGATCTCTTCCAAAAACTCCAGAAATCGCCCAGAAATCACCCTCCTTCTCTCTGAAACTTTGCTTTCTC